>CAKALU010000512.1:0-16747 GCA_916700995.1 Hozukius guyotensis
GTATATAGTAAACAATAACAAGTGGAGGGGCTTGTGTTCACGTGCGTATGTATGGACGCGCTGATGAGCGCGCGCCTGTCTCAGCTGTTTCGCTCTCTTCATTCATTGCTGAGCTGCAGGAGACTCAACACGGATCAGCACGCTGGGAACAGGACGCGTTAAACCAGGACCATGAGGGGCTCCAGCTGCCCGAGAAACACGCGGGACAGAGCAGGTAGGGTGCAAACTCCTGACGACTTCTCACCGTTGTTCTTCTTGTTTATAAATATAAATATAGATATAGATATGTTCACACTAGTGTTGTGTGAGCGCTCCACTCAGAGCAGCTGGGCTAGCAGCAAGCGGATGAAGTAAACAAGTCTGTGTCACGTAGGCATGCTCCAGAGCTGACAGGCTGCAGCACACAGCAGCAGCACAGTAAACACTGAGACTTTCAGCTCTCATTTAGCAAAGAAATAGTTTACCAATGCCAATAAGGTTGACGCGTTGGTTAGAATAGCATCCTCCTATCTGCTGCTACTGAAGCCTGGCTGCAGCTGCTGGGTAGCTTATAGCCTGTGAGCTAGCTGGTATGGATTAATGACAGGATGTAAACATGGTCAACTATCACTTTATTATGATGTGTCAAAGACTTCCAGACAGATCTGACAGATTAATTTGGGACTCAAGAATTTGAGAAAAATCTTAATTATTTATATATTCATTTGGGATTCAAGAATAGACTTTTGAAAACTAGAGCAAATTTGGGACTCAAGAATATATAAATATCTTAATTACTTATATATTAATTTGGGACTCAAGAATGTTTGAGAAATATCTAGAGTTAGTTTTTGTTATTATGGGTCTGCTCATATATGCAAAAGTACTGTCTGACCACACTGTGTAGCAGGAAGAGAGAGTAAAATGTATGACTAGATGTTATCTTTGCATAGACTTTGACTATAGGGTGACCAGATCCCAACAAACCTAAATGTGGGACAAAAAGTATGTTTGTGTGGAACAATGTGAGACACGTTACCAAGTCTGAGAAGAAGGTTCAGGTTCAGGCGACTTTATTTGTACCCGTAGGTAGATTTGTTTTGCAGCAAAAATGATAGAGGATGGCATCCGTATTGACAATAAGGTAGAGCACAGACAAGAGACAGACACACAAAAAACATGACAAAGAGTACTCAAAGGCTTACTGGGATCAGGACCCAGCAAAAAGAAGAAGGCCACAAGAACAACATAAAAAAACACTGAAATATCAGGACAAAAAAGACAATAAAATGAGAAAAGGTATAAGCTTTCCATAAATATGTGCAAAAGCTACTAGGACTTATTTGAATGAACAATTGCAGCTGGAACAAAGCTGTTCCTGTAGCGCTTTGTTCTACACCTTGGGACCCTAAACCTGCGACCAGATGGGAGAAGCTGGAACTCACCAGACAGAGGATGAGAGTAGTCTTCAATTTTGATATATCTAACTTAAATAAACATTTCTACTCCATCTCTTATCTTGTAACATCTCAATGCTTTTTGCCCCTCTGGTTGAAAAATAACAAATTTTGCAAGAGCTCTTTGAGAATCACTGTCCACCAGCATCACCCAGTTATAATAAGTAGTCTAACAGTCTTTTTTTGTAGCTGCATTTTTTTTTCTTTTTCTTTGTTGTAGTTTTCCATCATATTCTGCCTAAATCTGCATGACTTGTGATTTTTTCCCCATTGGCCGTAGTGTATCAAAGACAGGTTAACCTGCACTTGACCCACGTGATGACGGCCTTCACTGCTTTCTTCATAGCCATATTTTTAAAAAGCGTCTGTCCTGCAGTGGTTTGACTTTTGAAAACTAGAGCCAATGAAAATGTGGAACATCGTCTCAATATGTGGGACTTGTGACGTGGGATAAAAATGCTGTGTAGTCCCTCTTAAAGTGAGACACCTGGTCACCCTAACGCTGACCTCCACGCTCATTTTACTTAAACATTGGGCATCACAAATTTAGCTCCCCATATAGCCTATGGCTCACACAACTGTTTTGTTTTCAAAGGATATTGCTTTTAAACTTGTCTTTTATTGTTGTTATAGTGATTCTTGTGGCCACAAAATGTGTGTATCACAAAGATTGTTTAAGTAGCAGCATGTGTAGCAGTGGATGTGGACAGATGGAGAAGAGATTTCAGTGTTAATTTGGCTCCAAAATCCTGGTCTAACGGGTGCTGCTGGCTTTAGGGTGACCAGGTGTCCCACTTGAGGGACTGCACAGCATTTTTATCCCTTGTCCCACGTTCCACATATTGAGACGATGTCCCACATCAAACAACTACAGGACGCTTTTCTAAAATATGTCTTTTATTCAATGGCTGTGAAGAAAGCAGGGAAGGCTGTCATCACGTGGCTCAAGTGCAGGTTAACCTGTCTTTGCTACGCTACGGCCACTGGGGAGAAATCACAAGCTATGCAGATTTAGGCAGAACATGATGGAAACTACCACAAAGAAAAGGAAATGAAGCTATAACAAAGACTGTTAAACTACTTATAACTGGGTGAAGCCAGTGGAAGTGGATTCACAGTTTCTTTGCAAAATTATTTATTTTTCAAACGGAGGGTAAAGCATAGAGATGTTACAAGATAAGGGGCATAATAGAAATGTTTATTTTTTAAATTAGATAGACATTATTTTGAAATTGAAGACTACCGCTCAGCATTAGTAACGTGTCCCACATTGTCCCACATTTGGTTTGTTGGTATCTGGTTACCCTAGCTGGCTTGTGTTAAAGGTACCTGAACTTCTCTGTGTTAACTTTTGCACGCTGTCAAACCCAGCCTACTATATTTGGCCTGTTATTGAGGTTCCTCGATGAATACTTCACATAGTACGAAGGATTATGTGCATATGAATGGCAGCTCAACCGATGCTAATACTGTACTATGGCCTATATAATCCAGTGACTCAGTTATTATAAGAATAGGCTATTACGCAACTCATATTCTTCATGAAGCCTGGGCCTGTTTAACATTGTGTTACTGTGCTGTCATGTTGACAAACGCCATGCAGAGAGGACAAACTCTGACAAGTCTCTGATAGGCTTTGAGGGACTGATTCGCGGCTGTTGCTTGTGCGAATGTGGTCACAGTGGTTTTAAATGTTGTGGCAGATGTAGGAGGGATGAACAGAGCTCAGGCTGTGCTGGTGAGTAGGAGACATTGCTCTGCTGGCTTGTCTGTGTGCCAGCAACACAGAGAGGTGGGGCTAAGCAGAAAAACAGGAAAAACATGGTAGAAAGTTGCATACTTGTGTTATTGATATAGTTATTTTACGAACAAATGAAAAACAGCTGTATTTTTAGCTGGTTTGTATGGTGATTACAGTTTAAATGCATATTAAGCTGCCCCTGCTGATGTAAATATGATGTCAACAAGACACTGGGTGTGAAAGCATTGAGTTAGCTTCGTCTCTAGAGTGCCCACATAGCCCATATTTGTTTATAACTGCAGACAGAGAGGATTCAGTGGGTGCAGCAGACCCAACACAGATTATATCCCTACATGCACTCCACAGTGGCTGTACCGCACAGGATATTTACGCCCATGCCTAACATGCTGCCAGCTGAAGTACCTTCTCCCACCCTCTATTTCCACCCCTCTATTATACTCAATAATCCTTATTCTCTCAGTTTTTTATCTTTGTCAGATCTCTACTCTGAATAATCACAATAAAGCACTCCTTCTCATCCTTGTTCATGGATTCGCTCGCTGGCTCACTGCGCCTCCCTGCCTCCCTCTCACCCTCCCTCCCTGTGTCTGCTCTCTATCTGGGGGAAAGTTCACCAGCTCGCTCAGAATCTCATTATAGGCTTCAGGCAGAGCTGCTGTAGCCTACATGTGTATGTGTAATGCAGTCACTGTACGCCTGCGCAGTGCGCTGATGTTTTGCATCTGGGAGCATTCAAGTGCAGGGTTGTTTGTGATATTTTTATTCTTGCGACATTTCTGCACAATGCAGAAATGAATCTGGCTAGTTCAGGCTCTGATGAAAACCCCTCTGCTGTCATCCTCTGTCGCATGTAACACCAAAAGAACATATATATACCGATTACACTAGATACAAATTAGTACCAAAAAGATGAATCATAGTTGTTAGACACAGGATTAATTGAACATATTTGATAATTAAATAATTGTTAAACCAAAAAATGCTAAAAAAAATCTCTGTTTGCAGCATCTCCAGTGTGGGTGTTTGCTGTTTTTCTTTAGCTTGTATCAGTGCAAAATGAATATATTTGTGTTTCGTACTGTTGATTGGACAAAACCAGCTATTTTAAGGTGTCACCTTGAGCTTCATGTGAAAGTCCTTGTCCGTATACTTTCATTCTGAGTCTGTTTTTCATGGTTTGGAGGGATAGGCCCTATAGATCTTGTTAATGGACATCTTGGTACAACATTCAATGATATTTTGGGCAATAGTGTGCTGCTGTTTTTGTGTACAGGGACACTGTGATCTTGAAAAAGGAAATGTCTTCTTCCCCAAACCAAAACCAAGACTAGGTCCTAAAGAAATGGTTTTTGAGGTTTGGTGCAGAGGAACTTGACTGGCCAGCACAGAACCCTGACCTGTTTTGTTGTAGTGAGGTAGTAAAAGCAGGCTAGCGAGCTACAATGTCATCAACACATTAAAAGTGGAGATACTTTATAGAATTTATAGAATTGTGTTTTTTAATTTGTATTCATTTGATTGCTTATTTAGGTAGTTCTTCATTTTCTTTCTCACAGCCGAATCATTTATATTTTAGATGCAATATTAATGCAGGTCGAGCTTAGAGATATGTTATTACTTTTTAATACTGGATATTTTGTATTTAATTAAATATTATACATTTATTTATGTATTTACAAAATTTGTATTTTTTTTTTTTCAAAACTGTAGTACTTGTTGTCAGGTGTGCTTCCTCAGCAGTTTATTTAACTGTCAATCAAACAGCTTTTAAATCAGTGGTTGAAAAATAACCTTTACCAACTCAAAGGCGTGCGTGCGTGCGTGTGTGTGTGTGTGTGTGTAAAAATAACCTTTACCAACTCAAAGGCGTGCGTGCGTGCGTGTGTGTGTAAAAATAACCTTTACCAACTCAAAGGCCTGTACTGTGCTGTAAGTGTGCTCTTGTGTGTGTGTTGCTAGCAGCTCTGAAGTGAAGTGTCTTGCTGATGGGATTAGTCCTGCTGACATGCTGCCCGTCCCTGACGGCAGCACCCTCTGACCTCTGGATGTGTTTACTGTCACAGTAGATGCTGAGTTGATAACAGCTGCCAGTATGATACATCTTTATCTCAACTATATTATCTACTTCACTGAAGTCCAAACTCGTGGCCTTTAAAAGTGAGTACACAGCTCCACCTGGTGTTACAGCTCTGACACTACATAAAGTCTCATTTGGGCTGAGAACAAACTATAGTATTACTATAGTATTATAGTATTATAGTATTAGTATTACTGTGTTTCTCAATTGTTTACAGACATTTTTTGAAAGCATATTCTCTCTACAAAAACAAAATCCCCCAAAACACAAAAGTCAAAACTTCACACATTGCCTGCAAAATGAAACAGCATTAAACAATACTATGTCTTCTCAAAATTATAGTATTTTGTGTTCAAATGACACACATAGACCATCATATGAATAGACATTTGACATTAGACTGATGTGCTCAATACAAAACACCATCATGAAAGGAAAACACTAGTATGAATGCCTTATCAGGAGACTTGTGCCTTTTGCATGTTCAGTGTTACACTTGTGACACAGTGTCAGTTGAAAAATATTTCTGTATGTTATACTCAAATATAGAAACTCAAAGATACCGTATTATAAACAAAAACATGTTTTTTAAATAGTTTTTTTCCCGATATACTGTATACATCCCAATAAACACAAAGTCTAGAGTTTAAAGTGTTCTAGGTACAGAACAAACAATAGAAAAGTGTATACAGTAAAAGTAAAAATGAGTCTGCATCCTGTCTTTTGTTTGGCCACAGCACCTCATCAACATCACAGGCAATGTTCTCCCTGGCCAATGCTGTAAATACTGTGTAGGTAGGAATATAGTAGGGCTGTAACGATTATTTTCACTGTCAATTAATCTGTCGATTATTTTCTCAATTAATCGTTTAGTTGTTTGTTCTATAAAATGTCAGAAAAATGGTGAAAAATGTCGATCAGTGTTTCCCAAAGCCCAAGATGACGTCCTCAAATGCCTTGTTTTGTCCACAACACAAAGATCTTCAGTTTACTGTCATAGAGGAGTAAAGAAACCACAAAATATTCATGTTAAAGAAGCTGGAATCAGAGAATTAAGACTTTTTTTCTCTTTTAAAAATGACTTAAACTGATCAATCGATTATCAAAATAGTTGACAATTGATTAATTGATCAATCAGTGCAGTTCTAGAATATAGTACCAAATCTCATACATATATGAGGTATGCTTTCCGTTTACAGTACTACGGACCACTTGCAATACTGTACTACAGTAATCATTGAGTACTGTATTGATATGTAGTACTACAATACTGTAATGAGTAGATTTCTTACCTACTGTGAACCTGCTCACGTTTGGTTGTACTCTCAGCTTCCCTCATTGTTAGACCAACCAAAGTGGCCTGAATCTCATCAGAGATTATGGCTTTCGTTAGTCTTACTCTTCCTCGTCCTAGTCCTCCTCCTCTTACTCTCACTCCTCTATATCTCTCTCCCCTATATTGGCATCCATTGCTCCAAAACACAAGAGCTCACCTGTGGCCCTTTTTATTACTAAAGCTCTAATTGAACAACTGTGCAGTTTGCCCATGTGAGGACTCATGATGGATAGTAGGAAATTCAAGTTTTGCATTTTTAATGGCAGCGTGTTCCATGTGAACTCAAGAGATTTTATTCATGAAGAATGTGCCGAATGTAGAGAATGTGTGTAGTGTTTGGAAAAAGGTAATTTGAAAATGCAGTCGCTGAGTGTAAAGCAGGAATATTGCTTGTATTTTTAGCAGAGTTGGTTCAGGCGGGGTGGTACATGAGTTACAGGTTGTGGTCATTGTCTCTCAACTACCAGTGTTAGTGTGTAAACAATTGAGAAAAAAACGGTAAAGAACCCGACAAACTCAGGATGTTGTAAATTTGATATGATTCATCCTTACTTGAGTGAAACTTGAACCAGTTGTATATAGATAGTTGCTGATAAGTGTCGTGCAAGGCTGCTGTACTGGACTTCCTTTTTTCTTGTCTCATGCAGGACTTTGCTGTAGTCAACATTTTCTCTCAAGTTTCCATCTATTGTTTTATTTGTACAAATGTTAATCGCACATGTTTTGGCTTGGGACTATGGAGAACGGAACCTGCCAAAATAAAAAATAAATGAATAAATACATAAATGACTCGATTAATAAATAAATGAATAAATATGTCATTAATTTAGCAAAAATAAGTTTGGGGAAATCGAGCATAAATTATATAAATGCATAAATACATAAATAAATACATAAATACAAAATAAATGCAAAAATAAATAAATAAAAATGCATAAATAAATAAAAAATAAATGCAAAAATAAATACATAAATTAATAAAAGGGAAAATTAAACTGAAGAGTAAATAAATAAATCTGTTTTTAGCAAAGGCTTGTGATCCCCTCGGAATAATAAACATTTTAAATCCATCTTTTCTGTGGTTCGTCATCCCTGTGCTGACGTTTCACAGAAACACATCTGTATAGATCAGGGGTCTGCAACCTGCGGCTCCGGAGTCACATGCGGCTCTTTAGTCCCTCTCCAGTGGCTCTCTGTGGATTTTTAAAAATGGAAATGAATAACTGTTTTTTGTTTAAATTTCATTTTTATTTATCATTGTTGTAGGTCTATGGTACGACGGAGTATTAGGCCCACATTGGGGAAAAATAAATTAATCTGAGATTTCGAGAATAAAGTCATAATATTACAAGAATAAAGTCATAATATTATGATAATAAAGTCAAATGTTTACGGGAAAAAAGTCGTAATATTATGAGAATAAAGTCATAAGTTTAAGAGATTAAAGTCATAAGTTTAAGAGAAAAAAGTCGTAGTATTATGAGAATAAAGTCATAATATTATAAAGTAGTAATTTTACGTGTTATTTTCTTTTTTTCTTGTAAAGTTATGACTTTATTCTCGTAATATTACAACTTTTTTTCTCGTTAAGTTATGACTTTATTCTCGTAATATTACGACTTTTTTTCTCCTAAAGTTATGACTTTATTCTTGTAATATTTTGACTTTTTTCTCGTAATATTATGACTTTATTCTGGAAATCTCCGATTTTTTTTCCTTTAATGTGACCCTAATACTACGTAGTACATTTTCACTTTGGCCCTCACTGCATTAGACTTATATACTTATATTTTGCCTAAAATGGCTCTTTTGATAGTAAAGGTTACTGACCCCTGGTATAGACCAACCAATGAATCAATAATCAGGAAAATATGAAGCTATACATTGATGAAAATAATCGTTAGTTGCAGCTCTAAATTAATTATGTTTTGACCAATAGATTAATCTGTGTGGCTGACTTTCTCTTTAAAAAATAATAAAAATAATAATGATAATAATAATAATGTTTTTTCCCAAGCTAATAGCAGCTGATTGAAATCCTTAGTTAACAAAAAATGTACATGGTGTTGAAGTTGTTGATGACTTTTGCCACAAGCATGCTGTGTGTGTGATCTGGTGCTCTGTGGGTCTCATGACTGGGTTGTGTTAAACTTGTGTCTATATGCTGGTTTTTGTTGAGGATGTTTACCTGAGCCCCCAGCAGTCAGCATGCCCTCCTTATAGCCGACCCGCCTCTCCTATTGGCTGCTGGACCTCCTCGTCTCGTCTCTGATTGGTTCCCTTCTCAGCTGCATTCACTGCCCATGTGTGCTGCATGTGAACAGCTGAACGCTTGTTTTTCTACCGTCTGCTCAGCTTCTCTTGCGCACTCTCCGCGTCATTACGGTAAACACTGGAAAAGGGGTTTCTTAGAAGTGAGATGTTTGGATGTTTGTTTGTTTCTGGTCTTCTTAGTCTTGGATACTGAATTCAAAGAAATGCATTGGTTGCATTTACACCACAGGAAGTTCAGTAAAATGTAAAACCTCACAAGACTGTCCAAAACAATATAGGATAACAAAAACAATGCCCCCCCCAACCCATATCTCTGTCAGTCACTATAACTATAACAGTCACTATACAGGGAAAGTCATTTTTTTGTTTTTCTCAACAACACTCACCCGTGACACAACACATCAATCAATCATACCCTACAACAACATACACACAGACAGCCACAGCTGGCCCCAAAAGACCTAACTGATTCTCAGTCATGGATACATATAATTGAAATTGTAGAAAATACAACACAGGCAGGGTATCCACAAACAAGTCATGAAATAATAATAATAAAAATAAGAAGAGAAAAAAAAATAAAAATATAAATATGTATGTATGTGTATGGGTGTATATATATATGTATATATGTATATGTGTATGTATGTATGTATGTATATATATATATACATACATACATACACTGAAATTAGTAAAAAAAACTGGAAATAACAACTGAGGCAGTTATTTGAGGTTAAAATAACACGACTGAAATGCTGGTGAAGCAAAGTTGCATCCTGTACCTGCATGGCTCCTTGTTTTGCTCCCTCACTCACTCCGTGTTGCGCTCCGTCTCCAGTCGTTACGGTAATGAGAAACTGCTGTTTGTCAGCTGATATGTGACATCCATCCTCCACCCTCCATCAGCCTGCTGAATCAGACTAGCAGGGCTACAGCACCCAGCCTCAGTCTCACACTAGCAGGGTAACATCACTGATCATCCAGCATCCAGCATGTTAGACAACGAGGAGTTCCTGGTGGAGACTTCTCCAGGGGAGCTCACCCAGAACCCGCTCATTAAGGTCTGGATGCCCTGCAGCAGGAACGGACACATAGCTCAGAGACGCGGTAAGATGCATCCGGCAGCCGGCATGTGCTGCAAAGGATGCGACTGGGAGTTGCATCTGCTAATATTCTTCTTTTTAAAAAAAATTGTTTTAATCATATTACATTTAATTAATGTTTTCCTAGTTCCAGTTGATGTGCATCTGCTATAATATTCTCCTTTTTTTTTTATCATATTACATTTTATTAATGTTTTCCTAGTTCCAGATGATGTGCATCTGCTATAATATTCTCCTCTTTTTTTTTAATCACATTTAATTAATGTTTGCATAGTTCCAGTTGATGTGCATCTGCTAATATTCCCCTTTTTTAATTTATTTTTTTAATCACATTTAATTAATGTTTTCATAGTTCCAGTTGATGCGCATCTGCTAATATTCTCCTTTTTTTTTTTTTCTTTTTTTTTTTAATCATATTACATTTTATTCATGTTCTCCTAATTCCAGTCCGTCATAAAGATATTCCGTTATGTGCCATTTACGCACGGTTGTTTTAGATGCTGCGCACTAATAAAGTGCTAAATATTCTTTCCTTTTTTGTGCTGGGCATGTGTTGCATCAGTTTATCCAGTTTACCCCATAATATCACACGGACAGAGGCACATTTGGAGCAGCTGTGTTTTTATTGAAGCTCTCAGTCTGGTTTGCTCTCTCTCTGTTGGTCGTCTTGTTTTTTGCTGAGTCAAGCTCTGCTCTCTTCATTGTTGTTTCTTTTAAAACAAGCAGCTTCAACACCTGCTTCAACTGTATCTCCTTATCTTTTTTTTTTGCCTAGTATTCATTACTCACTGCAAGAGTCTCTTTGGAAATGAATCCTTTGTCCCATGTGGTCCGTGAGGTGAGGGAGTGTCTCAGTGACCATGAGGAGGACACTGTCCTGCAGGGAGAAGTGCTCAGGGTTGTGACTACTAATGTTTTTGTTATATAAGCAGGGGTTTGGCATTTTGAGCCAATACTTTTAAACTAGTGTATTAAAAAATTTGAGTTTTAATTTTAAATAAATAAAGCAGTTAACAATTAAAGGAAATTAGATGAAATGATTTGTCAGCAGAATTTAAAATGCTGTATAGCTGCAATGATTAATCGGTTAATCGATTAATCGCATGCCCCGACCAATTTGGTGCTTGAGGCAAATTTTTAGCTGGTGCCACCTACCTCTTGTGCGCTCGCAAAGTGAGCCCTGTCGGTTTCTTAAACAGTTATTTTTGTGCATACAGGATTGACATTCAGCTTCTTAACCTGCTTATAATATAGCTACCATATTGACCTTGATTGTGAGACATCCCGTTTTTTTCAAGACTGAAATCTTGTTTTTATATATAAAATAATATTTAATAATATTTTAAATAATTAAATCTGACCAGAATGCACAATTAAAGTGGCAGTAGGCAGTATATTTTTGGCATTTCATTCTCATACAGAGCAATGAGGAGGTACAGAAGTCTAGTTTTCTCTCAGAACACTTGAATTACAATATGCTGAAAGGTTATTATGGATATTTTCCCAATGATGCCAAAAATATTCTGTCTACTGCAGGTTTAAGAATAAGAACAAAATGGAATTTACAAAAACATCCTCAACATTCAGAGATACAGCTTCCAAATTTCCCCGTACTTGGGAGCCCAGTACGGCGTGCTTTACAAACAGATCTTTATTGTTCCCAACATGATGCTGCTGTCCGTAATTAACCATCCTGTGGCTCTGGCCAGCTTTCTCAGAAGTGCGTGAGGGTTGACAAATTGGAGACCTCACCTTCTGCTGTTTACATGTACATGCTAATCTCATCCTGGTATCCAGTCGTTTATTCATTTGTCATCCCTTTATCTCATTCTCCTTAAGAGCTAGTCTCGAGCCCCGATAGGACATAAATCTGAAATGCTGATTAAAATGTTTCATGGTCTAGAGAAGCATGTAGTTTGTTTACTGTTTCTGTTGATGTAGTAATGATATCGCCGCTCCCTGGTGAGTGATTTTCTGTAGAAATGTGAGTCACTGTCACGCAGAAGTGTTCTCACTATCTGGTGTAATTATTAGCAACTTTCAAGACTAATTAATCTCTTGCTGAATGGAATAATGTTGACAAGCTATGCTCAGCTAATTAAATGTGTGAGAAGTGAGTTAAATCCATTAAAAGTCTGTGTTTTTCTCTCTCTCTCTCTCTCTCTCATACAGTGTGTATGACAAACTGCCCGACCCTCATTGTGACTGTTGGACTTCCAGCTCGAGGGAAGACTTACATTTCAAAGAAGCTCACACGCTACTTAAACTGGATAGGTGTGCCAACCAAAGGTACCAGCTGCACCCCCATCACATACACACATATTACAATATATGATATTTACATATTACTTTACAGTAGAAACAAGCTATACTCCAATCTTTTTAAAAATACAAAATTTTCATCTATAACAGAGTTCAACGTTGGCCAGTACCGGAGGGAGTGTCTGAAGATCTACAAGTCCTTTGAGTTCTTCCGTCCAGATAATGAAGAGGGGTTAAAAATCAGACGGTAAGTCTGCTCTGACTGGCCAACCATGAGCAATGACGAGCCAACCAGTCTGCAGGTTTTCATTACAACCAAAGGCTTTACCCACCGATAACTCCATCAAGTAGAAAGGAGGAGGTCGTCTGTGAAGTCACCTGCTGAGGTGACCGGATGGAATGAAAACCTGCAGACTTTTGGCTCTCTACGACATACGGTTGACCACCCTGATATACAGTTCATATACAGTAATTACATAATACTACAGTACTGTATCCTACAGTATTGGTATTATATGAAAATGAATGCACTGGAGAGAAAGCTGAATGAAAAGTATGTAAGGCTGTGCTACTATTGCATGAGATATATCTATAGATCAGATGGCAACAAGTTATATTTCTGTAAATAATTCTGTAGTCCATTTCAGAAAAAGTATGTTTTTAGGACCTAAACTACATTAATGATATTACCCAAATTGTCTGTTTGCCTGCCAGATTTTCAGTTGAGTCTGGTTCAACTTTAACTTATTGTGCACACAGATTTTGTTTTTAACCTTTTCCACTTCCCTCCTCTTTTTCATAGACCCATTTTTGTCAGTATATGTCACATGTCACACAAGTGGTGTACATCATCTGAAAGCTGGGAACCTGAAGATTAATTTGAGATGCAGCTCAGCACTATGTGACAAGATTAAATAATTGATTGATTAATTAAAATAAATTGTGAACGTCTATAACGGTTTAGAAGATTAAGATGAAAGTATATGATGGCCCTTCCCATGCTCTATTATGTATAATTGTTGGAGCAATTTTTGGGTTGATAACATTTGTTACACACATTTGGTGCTAAATTTAACCTTTTTTTACCACTTGAGAATTGATAAAAATGATCACTAATCACTCCAGAATACCACATTAAGACACCAAGACCTTGAGGAACACCGTAGAAAAAGCCATGCTGTGATTTGGTATCAAAAACTTTTGACATTTGGAGATTTCTGCAAGAATTGCATTGTTCGGCAATTGGGTGGCGAGCACTTCTGTCCTGTCAGTATACCTAGGAAAGCCATCCATCCTCTGAATGCCCTAGGTCTCTAGTTTGTGGCTGTGAAGTTCATTGTACTATAATATGTGTAAGCTATTTATAATTCAAGGATGTCTAATATTGTTTTTCACATGAAAAATGTCTACAACACACCACCTAAAGATAGGATTGAAATGTTGTACAGTGTGCCAGCCTAAATGAAAGTTCAGCAGTCGATGTAGTTGGGTAACAAATGTTACAGATCTTTGCAGTTCACTGACTCTGTGCCTGCTGTCCTTCCACAGTCAGTGTGCGTTGGCAGCACTTAATGATGTTCGGCAGTACCTGAGTGTCGAAGGAGGACAGGTGGCGGTGAGTCCTTGATGCTGTCCCTAAGTTCACCATGGCAAATGATCATAATATCAGTACATCAACTGTACATCAGAGCTGCATAAGGATCTTTTTACTTGCTGTTTCAGGTGTTTGATGCCACAAATACAACAAGAGAAAGAAGAGGGACCATCGTTAAGTTCGCTGAGCAGAATGGGTTCAAGGTACGTTAACCAAGGACGGGTTTTATTGAATTCAATCAGTCATCTTGACTTGATGGCCTCTAAGTTTACTAGATTGTTTTATCAATGCAGGTATTTTTTGTGGAGTCTGTGTGTGAGGACCCAGATGTCATTGCACAAAATATAGTGGTAAGCCTTTTCTCTTTTTATTCTATGCAGTATAAATCATTGAAAACACAATAAGCAAACAATGTTCTGTTTTTATTTTGTCACTCTTCCTTACATACAGTATGTATAGAGGATGGAACATGCCAAAATTAAATAAATAAATAAATAACTTGATAGATAATACATAAAAAGGTCATTAAATATAGCAAATATAATATAAAAAATAAATGTAGCCATTAATTCATTCATAAAATGGGACAGAAATTGATATTTCTGTTTTAATTGTATGTACTTTATTTATCTTTATATTATTTCCCTTTATTTACTGTACTATTTATTTATTTATGTATTTATTTTCCTTAAATTTTGAATGTATTTATTTATTTTCTATTTATTTGTTTTATTAATTTATATTTATTTTTAAATGTATGTATTTATTTATGTATTCATGCATTTATGCACAATTTCCCCAAACTTATTTTTTCTAAATTGTTATATTTATTTATTTATCGAGTCAATTATTATACTCCGTCCTCCATACTAATGATAACGTGACATTGCAACATTTTTTGGGCATTTTCACACTGGCATTTTAGTCCAAATCCAAGAGCAGTTTACCTTAAAATCTGGTCATATGAAGGCTTAGTCAGAGTCAAGGTGTAGAACAAGAAGACTGGTTCAGATCTGAACAAACAAACTCCGTGAGGGAAAAGGCTGAAAGCAGTGTCAGCACTTCCTCTTTTCTCTGCTCACATCCTCTCCCTGTGTTTCTCCCTGTGTAGCAAGTTAAGTTGGGCAGTCCAGACTACATACACTGCAACACAGAGGAGGCCATTGAGGACTTCATGAAGAGGATCAAGTGTTACGAGTCCTCCTACCAGCCTCTGGACGAGGTTCTGGACAGGTGAGGAAACACAAAATGACTTCAGATCAGATTAAATTACCTCCTCAAGATCGCAGACAGTTGACTGAATCTCTTGCTCCAGGGATTTGTCCTACATAAAGATCATGGATGTGGGCTGTCGTTACCTGGTGAACCGCGTCCTTGACCACATCCAAAGCCGAATCGTCTACTACCTGATGAACATCCACATCACGCCACGCTCCATCTATCTGTGTCGCCACGGGGAGAGCGACCTCAACATCAAGGGAAGGATCGGAGGAGACTCTGGCTTGTCCGCCAGAGGAAAAGAGGTGTGTGTTTGTGTGTGTGGTGAGTCTGTATGAGAGCACGAGTCATGTGTGAGTTTAACACTAGAACCACCAGGGGTCGATGCATACCTTAAACTGCCAATGGGTAAAATTTACCCACAATAAGAATGCATTGGTTTTCAAGGTACAACGTGTACAACAAAATGCTATAGTCGTTCCTATAGAACCTAGAACCCTAGAACCTCTGGTCTAAAAGATATGTCAGTATGGTTCTCATTGGATGGATTTGGTCTCTTGTGTTCTAGTTTGCCAAAAGTCTGGGGAAATTCATCCAGGACCAAAACATCAAAGATCTAAAAGTGTGGAGCAGC
The DNA here is from genome assembly GCA_916700995.1 of Hozukius guyotensis. Classification (NCBI taxonomy): domain Eukaryota; kingdom Metazoa; phylum Chordata; class Actinopteri; order Perciformes; family Sebastidae; genus Hozukius; species Hozukius guyotensis. The sequence goes on from CAKALU010000512.1 coordinate 15,700, forward strand.
CAGATGAAGAGGACAATCCAGACAGCGGAGTGTCTGGGAAGGCCATACGAACAGTGGAAGTCCCTCAACGAAATAGATGCTGTATGTTGATTCCTGTATTAATCAAAATGAATACAACAGCCTCTAAGCATTTGTTAACTCAAGCTAAACATATCTCCTCCCCTCTTTACAAAGGGTGTATGTGAGGAAATGATGTACGAGGAGATCCAAGAGCATTTCCCTCTGGAGTTTGCACTGAGAGACCAGGACAAGTACCGCTACCGCTATCCTAAAGGAGAGGTGATAACCTGATTCTTCCAGATGTCTCGTAACTATTCTTTAGCTGTGAATGGATTTGTTTATGTCCTGTAAACTGTGTTTTTCCGTCAGTCCTATGAAGACCTGGTGCAGCGACTGGAGCCTGTGATCATGGAGTTGGAGAGACAGGAGAATGTTCTGGTCGTTTGTCACCAGGCTGTCATGCGTTGTCTTCTTGCATATTTTCTGGACAACACTGCAGGTATGAAGGACATACAGTAGGTAATATGAAAAAAATTGGAAAGTGTATAACATATTCTGATTATTTACTGATTTATGATAGTATAGTATATGGAAAAATTTCATGGAAAAAAGTCATAGTATAGTATGTTGAAAAATTTAATGAAAAAACATCATAGTATAGTATGTCGAAAATTTAATGAAAAAACGTCATAGTATAGTATGTTGAAAAATGTCATGAAAAAAAATCATAGTATATTGTGTTGAAAAATTTCATGAAAAAAAAGTCATAGTATAGTATGTTGAAAAATTTCATGGGAAAAAAGGTCATAGTATAGTATCTTGAAAAATGGCATAGTATAGTATGGTGAAAATTTTCATTGAAAAAAAGTCATAGAATAGTATTATGTAGAAGAATTTCATGGAAAAAAAGTAATAGTATAGTATGTCAAAAAATTTCATGGAAAAAAAAATCATAGTATAGTATGTTGAAAAATTTCATGGGAAAAAAGGTCATAGTATAGTATCTTGAAAAATGGCATAGTATAGTATGGTGAAAATTTTCATTGAA
>CAKALU010000513.1:0-32733 GCA_916700995.1 Hozukius guyotensis
AACCAGAGAAGTACGTCTGCATGTCCTGACCTCTGCCCGTTGTTTCTTCATGCTCGGCTGTATAACAAGACCATCACACAGCACCGACGGGAGACAGGTCTCAGCTGCTCGCACTCTTATCAGGATGGGCTGCGAGGAGTGAGACGCCTCGAGGAAGTAACAGTAAACAACGCTATAGGGTTCCAGTTGCTATACGCTCAGGCGCTCATGCAAAATTCAGCACTTTGTATGTAGACTGAGACGGAGCCAAGGCAGAAGGCAGGGGGTTATGTTTTAACTGGTGAACCTTCAGAACTCCACTATTCCCTCTCTAATTCTGACGGAAATGTTTGCGCATTTGACCCGAGAGCGTGAAACAGAAATATTAATTGCTGCACTTATACATGAAGAAATTCAAACAGCGGTTGCTATTGGCGAGCTCTAGCTCTAACCAGTTATCTCTCGCAGTCTCTCTCCCAAGTCCTTTAATGGTGTGATCGCCCTTAACTCCACTGTAAATCTCTCCCCAACGGCTTATGGTTCAAATTAATGGCCCTGCCATAAGTGTTTGAATTTCATGAATTGTAATAATACTTACATCACAAGACACATGAAGTCATGTCTCCCTCTCTACAGTGGAGATATGATACATTTTAGAGGGATGCACAAAGTGGTCCCCTGGTACAGTAGTGATGTATTCTAATAGACTGTGCTGGCCAACCCCCGGGTGCAGATATTCATGATTCATATTTGAAGGCTGCAGAACATTTAAATGGGACATTAAGTGGCGAAGAAGATTAAAACACTGTTGGCTTTGTGGAATAACTGGGACGTTCGCTGGCTTTTTTTTTTTTTTTTACTGATAACTCGGCGTGTTCCAAGCAGTCAAAATATATGTAAGTTGAACTGAAATTTGCATTCTCTTTATATGTAAGGAAATGTAAATTATAATAATACTGCGGCTATTTTGCATATTTTTGTTTGTGGACAAATGTGTGGAGACTGTGTCTATAAGTTTCAATCCACTGGGAGAGGCTTTTTCCCATAGCAGCAGTTGCCTGTCAGCCAGGCAACGGCGCGCTGTCAGCTCCAGTGGTGCGCCGCTAACTGTTTAGCCTACAAACGTTAATTAAAGGGATAGTTCGGATTTTTTTGATGTGGGGTTGTATGAGGTACCTATCCATAGTCAGTGTATTACCAACAGTAGACAACGGTCAGCACGCCCCCAGTTTGGAGAAAAACACAGGAGTACCGACACCGGAGCAAAGCAATGTACTGCTGGGGACAGGGCCGGCAGCAAAACATATTTAGCAACCTAAGATAATCAATATCAGATTAAGTGTACGTTTTAAGTGTTAACAATTAAAACTGATTGATTGACAATTGATTTTTTTAGGCGAGCCTTTGTTTTAGGTGGCTAAAACAAGTTTCGCTGCCAGCCCCGTCCACAGCAGTACATTGCTTTGCTCCAGTGCTGGTACTACTGTTTCTCCAAACTGGGGGCGTGCCGAACTCATTAACGCAATCGATCTTTCGGATGTTGTAGCGGGCTCAGTTTTAAAGCTAGAGTGAAGATACTGGTATCATATGAAACTACAAAAAACCTAAGGAATCCATTGATACCAATATCATGCTAACTTGTCGCAAAGGAGGTTAAATAACGTTCCAAAATTACGCTAACTTTTGGCAAAGAAAAACTGGCATGGCCATTTTCAAAGGGGCCCACTCCCATGTTGATAAGAGTATTAAATACTTGACAAATCTCTCTTTAAGGTACATTTTGAACAGATAAAAAATGTGCAATTAATTTGTGATTAATCATGATTAACTACGGACAATCACGCGATTAAAAAGCGATTAATATATATATATATATACATATATATATATTTTTAAGCAGAAATGTTATTCAGTTTTAGTTAAACTCTAAATTGTTATTGACAGTACAGAAACATGACAATTTGTAAGCTTCAAATAAGGTGAGGAAATGGACAAATATGTCCCTGTCTGTCATAATGATCCTACAACTGTATCCAGCCATTATTATTATAGGTGCATGTTGTGCGTCTCTGAGAGCGAGCGCATGATGGTGTGCGACACAGACGCGTATGTGTGTATGTGGCGGAGCAGGAGGACAGACTTGATGATCCCCCCGTCTCCCGGTGACTGTGTGGAGCCAGCCAGCCGTGGCGAGGCTGCCATAACTACCAGTTGAGCTCTGTCAGGGAGATGACCCACTCTCTATTCAACAAGACCTGCCACCCTGACAGACAGACAGACGGACAGAGAGCATGACGGACAGTAAGACAGGCGGGCGGAAAGACAAAAGACACAGCATGTGAATATTTTAACTGTCGACTGAATCCGAGGAACTCGCTCGTCTCGCTCCAAACAGCTGAAAACTGGAAAAAAGCCGTAGGTGTAATTGGACCGCAGCGGCGCAGGTCAGAAGTCAATGGTCTTATTTGAGGGCTAACACCATTTAAGACTAATTTGAGACGATGTGTTATTGTGCCTTTAACTAAGTTTCTAACCTGATCTGTATAGAGGTTCATTGTGCTTTTAAAGGAGACCTGCTGCCCTGCAAAAGGCCATCTAATGGTTTTTCAAACCCACAGTATTACTTTAATGTACTGCAGATCAAAGGATAAAACAACCACTTCTGCAGATGAGGAGGGAAAAAAAATGTGAAGTGCAGAGAAGATTTTAGATTTTCTTTATGAGAAGTCCATTTGGGTTCTCACTGTTACGAATGATTATAGTCTCGCCAATGATTACGAGGCACTTAAGCAAAAAAAATCAAAGCACATTTATTATGCATCTTACCCCATACATTTCCAAAAGTAAAAAAAATAATATTTGCACAGTTATAGTGGAGTTATTAAATTATTAATGTGTTTAGTCTTGTTAATTTATCCCCAATGAAATGAAAAGAAAATAACTTTTTCACACAGTTTTGTTGCATATTGAACATAGTTCTGATGCAGAAAATAATGCACCACAACTAAAGGCCTTTACACACCAAGTTTGTATTTTTTGTCCGAAATTGATGCATGTTTACAAATAAATATGACTTTACGTCAGTAACGCTAACACACCAACTCCGAAACGGCCGTCATTAAAGTTTTCGGAACAGGTTTGATTTTCTGCTTTTTTTCCGCATCCGTCAAAAGGCATAAGAGGGTTGTTTGACAACACAAAGACGTTTTAAGATAAAGAAATAATGCAGAATTTAAAGATAGATTGTGGCAGGTGGTTGCAGAACAGCTTGTAATCGGTATGGATGCACCGACACCGGATTAGATATCGATGACAATGGTGCCTATCTATTCAATTCAATTCTGTGTTTATATACCATATACATTATATACTGAAATTTTAATTCCTTGATCATTTGTTGCTGCATTAAAAAGGTTTACACTTAAATTGTAATTCTTGTTAATTTTGAAGACTTTTGTTTTGCCAAATTGTTCGTGTACGATTTACTATTAGAATAATAACAATTCACTAAATTCATATCTATCTATTTATTTGTTACATTTAAGTTAAGCAATTTTTAAGTCACGCCTGATGTTGCCTTGCACATAAGAGAATGATCTCAGTCACTTCCACACAGTGAGGCATACAGCTTATTAATTAAACACTGGTATCGGATTGGTACTCGGTATCGGCCGATACCCAAAGCCCAGGTATCGCTATCCGTATCGGGACTGAAAAAGTCGGTTCGGTGCATCCTTAGTAATCGGGGATGAACGCAAAACAAAAAATGTACAAAAGATCAGACGGTAGTGATTGTGCTCTAGGCAGTTAAAAAATAGCTTCTTGCTAATGTCATTAGCCTCATTGGGACTAGCGCTATCCATTGCACCCACGTAATTACTTCAGTTTTGTTTTGTATTGCGAATTTTCGCAACAAATAAAATAATAAAGCGCATCGAACTCAGTGTGCAAAGTTTCTGAGTGTAACAATTTTTATCAGATGACGGATTTAAAAAACGCATTTGAAAAATAAGGGTGAAAGACCTTAAGTTTACAGTGTTAGAAAGACCCTAAACAAAGTGTTATGAAGATAAATGATTGAAATGTGACTTCTTAGAGGGGAATTCTCAGCATTAGTACAAATGTTAATTGGGTTTCTTATTATGAACCAGGAACCTCCCATGTATGTATGTGCATGTGTGTGTGTATCCAGGCACTGTTGCTCACCTGTGTGCATCAGTGCGTTGGTTTTGTCATCGGTGTTTGTGTGCGAGTAGCGAGGTCAAGACCCGGGCTGGAGGCCCGTCCCCGGAGAGCTCGCCTCCAGCGTGGCCAACTAACACTACAAACAATTAAAAACCACTGCTGCCTCCCCCCGGGGCGTTCGGCTTTATCCAGCTCAGGTCGGAGAAATCGCTGCTGTGCGCCGCACAAGATTCCAAGCTAAACCCTCGGTATCTGGTCTATAACGATGCCGGGCAACGCAGAAGATGGAGAGGCAGAATCGATACGGCTACAGCCTGTGGACCAGTGTGGAGACTATTATTAGGACGTCCTTTCTTTACCACCTGAGCCACTTGCACACTTAGGATAGTCGCACACACACACATACATTCCTCGGTCGAAACAGCTCGCATGTAAGAACAAATTGTTATTTATCTCCGTAGTTATTAACATTTTGCAGCGGCAGTCCAACACAGTACAAACATGTTCTCTCTCTCTGACGCTTTGAATTCACTTGCAAAGGCTGCTGCAAAATTAATCACAACTTTGCAAGCAAACAAATAATTCAGACTGGCGGTCCTGGCTGATGCAATACAGACGAGCCGGGGCCTTGTATAGAAGAGCCGAGTCTGTTTGAATTAAAGGATCTGGATTTATTAGCGGAGTGGACGCGGTCGGCGTACCAGCCGGTAAGATAACCAGTCAGCCAACCAGTTATCTCCCTGGGCATATGCTGCGTCCACTGCTCCAGAGCCCCGCTGTCAAAGCCATTGTGAATCCTAATGATCACAGTGCATCCCGAACGGTCAACACACACACACAGACACACTCCCCGGTCTTCGCTCCAGGGGTCCTGACAAAACAGGAGACGGCGGGGACTCGTCAGAAGACAGCGATGCCGGTGCGCTCCACCTGCTCACTGATTCTTACGCCTGGAGGAGCCTGAGGGCACTGCCATCACACACCCTCCCTGTCCATGGCACACACACAAATACATAAATCGATAGACACACAAATGCCCACATACTTACAGATAGATGCACATATACACCCCTCGTCTCCCACTTACTTTACCTCCCACCTCTTTTCTAGCATCCTTTCCTTGGCGCCCCCTCCGATTCGACCCTATCCTGTTGTTTGTCCTCCCTCACCTCCTCGCCATCCCCCCCCTACCCAACTGCAGAATGCATGAAACAACACACACCTACACACACCCCTCACCTGTCAGGTAACATCAGAGAGGGGGAGAGTTGAAGAGACGTGACAGCGTGCTGAAGGAATCGTGTGCCAGGAACACAGACCTCTCTCCGTTCACCTCTGCTGTGCTGGAACACTACGAGCTGCAGCCCCTCACCTTTGTTAAGGATCAGACCTGTTCGGAGAGCGCTGGAGAACCTCCAACAGTCGGAGCAGGCGAAGACACGCTGAGGAGACGAGGTAATGTATCCGAGTGTCGAGAGGAAGTTCTGATAATCAATAGGCACAGAGAGGAAGAAACAAAGACGGAAAAGAAAGCAAGAAAGCATGGGGTAGGGAGGGCCAACACACGCAGCCCGAAGGCCTTTTCACTATCCATCAAGTTCAACAAGTTGGCCCGAAAGCTTGCAGCTGCCATATGTGGTGAACCATTTACACAGTGAAGTCCAGCAAGTCAGAAGAGAGAGAGAAAAAACACTGCAAGAAAGACAGCTAATGGTGCTGCACTCCATATTTCTGGGCCATTTTTTTGTTGATGGTATGTCTTTATTTTTTTATAGACGTGGAAAAGGTGCCAAACACGGACGAGGTTATATCACGGTATGTTTTTCAGCAGCGGAGATTGAAAGAAAGACATTTTTTCAGCCATTATTCACTCGGAATCAAAGAGCAAGTAGATTCTCGAAAGCTCCATTACGGCGACAATATTCAACAGTCAAATAGAAATCCACGTCCCCATCTACATAGAATAAAACCAGTGTTCAATTTAGCATTTAGTTTATCTAGTTCTAGTTTTGATGGAAATGGAGTGCTCCAGGGATATTTCTGTAGGCCGACCCGGAAGTTAGCATCGCTCTGGTTCCCTCGACAAAAACCCAACGGGATTGTTCCATTGGGTTTTGGATTATAGCTGAAAATAAGCTCTGTGGCGACAAACGTTTATGATATTTACACGTTTTGTTCAGCAAGATAATCTCCACAACTGAACAAGCAAATGAACACCACTTATGCGATTTTTGAAGTGTAAATGAAATCTCCAGAAGTAAAAAGCTAAAGTAAAACGTTGGGCTATAAACGAATTACACCACGGTCGCATGAGCGCGAGTATGCACAACGAGGCTGTAAAGGCAGACGTGTTGGCATGATTGTTACGATTCTGTTAGTTTTGGTTTTGTTTGCATGTGTGTGGCAGGGGGCGTGGCTGGCTCCTCCTAGGGCAGCAACGAGGCACACCGGGTTTTCATCAGATGATCAGCCTCTCCATAAAAGCCTGGTCTTCACTCCACTACTCTGCCAGATAATTCCTGCGTTTTTTTCCCTCTCGGTTGGAAAATAAACTCTGTTTTAATTTTTTTACTTACCTGAGTCCATCTCTGCTTTGGGGTCCAAACAAAACTAAAAACTAACAATGATGATGTTTGGTAGTCTTATTTAGCCAATTGTTAGCAACCGCCTTTTTTAAGACATATAAAAGTCTTAAAATGTACGAGCGGGATATTTACTGACAAACACCCCTTTTTGTATTTTGTATTATAAAACAAATATGGCATCTATTTGTATGCCTCACAGTTAAGTAGTACTAAAACTACAATTCCCAAGAGGTGGAGCTTCTACCACCAGGGTGTGCACAGGTGTACCGCATACTGCCAAAAATTAGAATGGGATTGGTTATCTCTACCAGCCTGTCCATTGTTGAATCATGCATGCTCTGATGAAGGTCTGTCTGACAGACCGAAAGCTTAGAATAAAGTGAAACACTGCATAGATATAAGTGTGCGGATATCTTTTCTATCATCTTTTGGAATTCTTCCAGCGCCTTAGCAAAGATTAAGACAGGTGGAGTGGTTGTCATCTTGCATATCGCAGAACAAAACCTTAAAAATCTCTTAAGCTCGTGTTAACCACAGACCTTATTTCAGGCATCTAACTAAAAATCCATTGACTTCCAGCATGCATAACTCAATGTATTCAAGCTAGGAGAATGAATTAGTAATATGTCTGCATGCGCTGGCCTTGGGAAAACATCCCCTCTTTATAATTAAGCCAGACTCGAGCAAACCTTAGCGCAAACCTCTGCGTCTCCTCCCGGTTTGAGGGGAATGTTAAAAGCCGTCGGAACTAATTGGTTCCCCTGCCTCCTGTTTGTCATGGAAGCGACACAACAATCAACGCCCTCCATCAACTCCTCTGGAATTGGGAAGTGAAACAACAGGGTGGTTGTCTCGTGTCACGCCGAATAGACTGACAGTCAGTCGGGCATTAGTGAAGACTGATGTCACGCATTAGTCACTTTACAGGGGGGGATCCATTTGTGTCCATCGCCCGCTCTGCCTCTTCTTCTTTGTTTGGGGTTTGAGCCACCGCCAACAAACTATAAACTTGTTCAATTATCATAAAACAAAAAAAAAGTTCTTTGTTTATGCTCCCTGCATTAAAGTAGGAAGTTAAGTTGGTTCACTAAATGGATTCCACTTTAATGAACAATTATATAACATACGTGACAAATGTTAAGCATTTAAACGACAGAAGTCGTGGCAAGAGCGCCGCCATGTTGCAGTACTCTGGCGTACTCTGGCCTGTGACGTCACGAGAATGGTTGGCTCGGCGAGTCACACAGATGCAACGGTAGAGACAGTGAAAGACGGAGACTGAGGAGACACAGGACAGAAGAAAACAAACGAGTTGACACTTTATTCTGAAGGTAACGTTTGTTTACGTAACTTGCCGGTAGCTTCTGCTAGCTAGCTAGCTAGCGCTTCAACATTCGTGTACCAAAACTACCGTCACACAGTAAAACTTATCACCAAAGCAAACACTAGAGACATTATTGGTCTGATGTCAACTGTGTTCTCCTTTAACTAACTAACTAACTATACTGTATAGTTCATTCAAATGAAATGACAAATCAAGTTCACAATATGCTTGGCGTTCAAGGGGTTAAGTCGTGAGAACACTGGCAATTTTAACGTTACCGTAGAGGCTTACAATTTAGTAAACTAGCAAGTGAGTAACATAATGCGTAAAATTACGTAGGAAAACAATATACGGCTAAAATTACAACATATCAGCTTATTATGTACCAAAAAATTAACTTCCAAGGCCTCCGCCATTTCTAACGTCAACGTCAACAAACACGTCACAAATCGTAAACTCTGAGCTTTCAGAAACTTTCCACTTACGAGGTCGTGAATACCACAAGAGGGGGGCGTTTATGTGGACTCACCTCGTGAACACGGTAAACATGACCCCATGTGAAAAAAACGTTAGTTTTGGTATGCTAATGTTGAGCCGGTAGCTAGCTAGCTAGCAGAAGCTACCGGCAAATTACGTAAACAAACACTATAACGTGGGCTTCAGAATAAAGTAGGGCTTTCGGCATTAATTTTCTTTCTTTACACCCAGGAACTATACAATAGTGTCCCCCCTTTTGTTTTCTTCTGTCCTGTGTCTCCTCAGTCTCCGTCTACCGCGGTCTCTAAAGTTGTATCTGTAAGTCAGCCGAGCCAACCATTCTTGTGATGTCACAAACCAGCTTAACTTGGTCGACTGATTCACTTCCACTTCAACTTCTAACGCTCTATAATGCCTCTATTGTCTAATTCTGCCGCTAATTTCATTTACTTTGAGGGAACACTCCAGTGTTTATACTAAAGAGAAGCCCTCCACACAGATTCGAGGGGCTGTTTGCGCGTTAGAGAATGCTACTTGAACAATAACTACCCATCTCTAGTGTTGGTTATCCTCTGTGTATCCACAAGAGCCATTTTTCGTGAATTTGCTTCATCAGGAAGAAGTGGGTCTTCTAAAAACAGTCCGCGTCTTCCCAACCCCCAACACACCCTTCCATCTCAGCGTGAAGTGCCTCTCGACGCACTCAAAAACTTACATCACGCATTGTTTCGCCGGTTGGCATGTTTTGCGGGCTCTCGGCCCATTCGGGTGCCGGATTGAGTGTGTGTAGGTTAGTGGGTGGGCAGCAGGAGTGGGTTCTCGGCGAGGGGCAGGAGATGCTGGAATTCCTAATAGGAGGTAATTGAAAATGAGCACTTGGCCGGTATTTTCCTGGGCTGCCGTAATCATGTGCTAGACTCTGTTGTACTCAACATGCGTTGGAAGGGCTCATTAGTGGACACTATGCATTATATAGGTGTTCGTCATGCATTCACACACAAAAGCAAAAAGATCATGTGCTCGCTCAAACAACTTTTCTTTCGCACTAATCTTCTTGTCGCTGGTGGGCAGAGAGCAGCAGCCTTGAAAAGTTTTCTGAAATCGATAAGTAGGCTGCTTAAGGACGTGAAGTGGACGGCTCAAAGAAAGAGCCTCCACTTCAGCATTGTTACTCTTTCTCTTTCTGTCTTCTCTTGCTGTTTCTGTCCGTGGCTTCCGGGACAAATGGTACCCTAACCCTTCGCCACCGTCAGGTAGGTTTGAGCAGTCGCTACAGTCTTTCAGCAGATGCTTCATTGCGGGATTGTTCCGTTTGTGCAAGTTAAAAGGCAAAAATAAACTCTTGTAATGTGGAGTAGGAGGTCGCCACACTGAAGGACATGTTGTCAGGAGGGATGGTGAAGTGGTCGGAAGATTGTGCTGAATGGCAACCGCTATTTGCTTCCATTGTGTTCTATGAGGGTTTGTGGATTTAAAAATCTATTTGTAACCTTGGGAGTGGAACTTGATTTAAAGAAGAGGAGAACAAAAGGAAGAGACAGTGTGAGAGAAGCTGCGCACAGACAGAGGTCACACGATCCTGTTCCAGTTCTGATAATCCACACGTTTAAACGGTTCGACAGGCGACGGAACTGAAATTCTATCGGCCACAATATCTTGCTCTGGAAAACAGAAGCTGTGGTGCTGCCGCTTAGCACAGGGATAATGATCAGATTAAAAGCTTTGACTGGTGAGACTTGGACTAATGCCAGGTGATGGGAGCAATTTGCCGCCCAATCAACGGCGAACGAAGGAGGGAGAGGTGCGCCATTGGCTGCCGACGCCAGCAGGGAGGGGTTACGGGGGCGAGGGTAGACGGTTAGAATCATCCCAACCCCAAAAAGCAGCTGGTGATTCAACAGTTCCTATTGTCAGATTCCATTACATCCCCTCTCTTTGCCTCCATTTCTCTGTCCGTCTCTCCTATTCCCCTTCTAATCTAGTTCTTTACCCGTCTTCCTCACTTTCACTCAAAAAAATACATGGTCAGCAGAAGGCCTAGAAGAGTATTTCTGTTTGGGCTTCATGCACACTCTCACCATATCCAATGCAGCACTCAAACATAGAAAAAGACAAGAGTAAGATCAGAAATAAAGAGCAGGAAGTGAGGATGAAAAACAAGCAAGCAGAGACTGAGGAGATGTCTTTGTCAGTGGGAGAAAGACATGAGTGGGCCGGCGCGCTAATCATCGATCGGATGATTAAGGCAGATGAGGAGGGCTTTTTCCCCCAGTGAAGGATCTGATTGTTGGTCTCCTCCCGCCTGGTGTCCAGGGAGCACGCCGGCGGCAGCGGCTCAGGATCAATACACTCAATCACGGCTGAGAGGGGCAGCGTCAGTCACGCTGTGCCAGACTATTAGAAGCAAGTAGGCAGACAGTGAATAACTCCATGCTTCTCTGGTCCCACCTCACACCACGGGGGGGGAAGCGATGAACTTGCTGGCTGGCTGGCTGGAATGTGTGTGTGTGTGTGCGAGTGCATGTGTGCCTGTGGATAAGTGTGTGCACTTGTCACACCTGCTTCCGGTTTAGTTAAAGGGGCTATAGCCAAGCCCCCAGGAAGAGCGCCGGTCGTTGATGCCAATTGTCGTAGTGGCCAAACGGCGGTACTACAACTTCCGTGTCCGTCACGTGATGCCATTGGACCCAAAAATACTTTTTCCCATAGATTGGCAAAGAGACGTCTGTAACTCAGAGGATAATTATTTTTGAGGTGAATCAACTTCTCAGTATGAACACTTGAATAGCCCTTATTTAAATTGTTAGGTCCTAAAAAGTTGTAAAATGCACTAATCGCTGAATCCAGAGTTATTTCCCTTCCTCCGCACTCGGAAGTCGAGCCATTTTGGCATCATGTGCCACTGAGCAATTTTCATATGAATGAACGGGGCCCCGCTTCCAATGCTGTCTCCATTTCTCTTAATACATCCATGGCTATAGCGCCTATTTGGCGGCCATTTTCAAAAATGGCTGCCATAGCCCCAGGGCCCAAATTTGCACCGCCCCCATATCTATATCTTTTCATAACATATACACCTACATCTGCGCCACATTTTGTTGCTTTTATCGCAAAATGCACAATTGGACCAATTGCAGGAAAAGTAGCGTAGCTCCTTTAAAGATAGAGTTGGAAATCTTGAGAAACTAGCAAGAGTACATTTTTAAAAATGATCCAACAAGATATTGATAGTAGAAATTCTGTTTATTTGGAAACTTTTCAGAGGCCCAGATATACGAGCGCACAGTTATTATGATCTATTGTCTGAATGGACATAATTATGAGAATGTGAAAAGGTTAAAAAAATACCATAAAGTTCTTTTTAAAGAAAAAGACATCCTGTAAACAGCACAAATGCTTCAACTGTGAGGCACATACCAACTTTAAAAAAACACTTCTACTGGTATTTTCACTCATGTGGCATAAGGATGTCAGAAGAAAAACACAACTTTTTGAACCATTGTGTGAAGAAACCTATTTTATCAAAAAATTGATACTTCAGCTTCACCTCGTCCTTGTAAGACAAAAGGTAAATATTCCAGCGCTTCACCAGTTTCACTGTCTTTGGAAATAAACAGCGGTGATAACCATTTCTTTTACCGTGTCCTTCACCTTTTCACAATACTCCCTTTAGATTTCTCAAGTCCCAACACTTCAAAATATTACATTGAAAATATTTTTTCCTTCTTTTCAAAAAAAAAAAAAGGAATAACAAATCAGCGTGAGCTTTGCTGCTCTGACGCGATGTCAGACAACCATGTGTGCACATCTTCATCTTAAAAACCTTGTGCGCTGACAGAAAAACCCTTCCTTCCCCTATAGACGACATCATCCTATGTGGCGGGTGCAACACTCGTTAGCGGCGTAAGAAAGGAGGAGAGGGGAGGACGGCACTTCTCAGACAGCTGTGTCCCTGACAGACAATGGATGGCCCGGGTCCATCTGGATGCAGCAGCCCTGGACCAACATGATGTATACATCTTCACTAGCCAATGGGTGCCATCAATCCCTCCTTCACCATGGTGACCGGAGGTGACAGCTAAGCCGAGGACCACAGTCTCTATCTGTCTTTATCTTTCTATTAGGCACGTAAACAAATACATTATTCGGATATTAAGCTCTGGACACATCCACATTTTTTGCAGGAATGTTTTTTGTATGTATGTTACTTTTAAAAAATGCAATATTGTGGCTCTTTGTTTTTTTTTGTTTTTTCACAAGGACCATTAACAGACTTAAGGCCTTTACACACTGGGTGCGTTTTTTTTTTTTTTTTTTCTTATTGCGATCAATATACTTTTTCGCACTGTTGTTTTTGCCATGAGTACTTTCACACAGAATGTGAATATTGCGCGTTGAAAAAGCGCGTTTTTTGGGGGTTTTTTTTGTCCGAAACGAGGTCAATTTTTCTGAGCTTTCGCACCGCGAGTAAAGGCATCAACCAATCCCGTTGAGCAGAATGGGTTGAGTTGCGTCTATATTTATGAAAAAACAACACAGAGGCTCCGTAGTCCGAACCAAGACGGCAAACTTTATAACTCCTTTCAACCCTGACAAAGGCAGCGCAGACCACATCCACTTCTTCCATTCTTGCTTTTCACAATAAAAGCACTACACGTATTATATTCGCAGGCGAGTTTTTTTTTGCATTTTCGTGACGTTTATTCGTCATGCTCCTGGTGTGTAAAGGCCTTTAAAAAGCGACAACTTTTTTTCCGTGATAACGTTGATTTTTCTGAGCTTTCGCACCGCGAATAAAGGCAGCAACCAATCACTTTGTGCGGAACAGACATATTTAAGACGCACACTGTAGTGTACAACAACACAAAACCAAGACCTTTCAATCTTGACTAAGGCAGCGCATACCAGATCCACTGGTTCTGTTCTTATATTTCACAATAAAAGACCTAGACATAGAATATTTGCAGGCAAGTATTTCACATTTTTGAGACATTTATTCGTCCTTTTATGCACGGTTGATTCTTCGGAGCTTTCGCATTTTGACCCTTTCAACTTTGACAAAGGCAGCGCATACCAGATCCACTCCTTACGTTCTTAGCTTACACAATAAAAGCCCTGCGTAACTGTTTACCAGAGGCAAATTCACTCAGAGCATTTCGCTAAAAGGAAATCAAAATAGCTTACAGTAGTTTAGGCTATACAACAATTGACCGAGTATTTCGCATTTCGCACTTCGCACTCCCCCGGTGTGTAAAAGCCTTTAGATTTTTTTCCTCATGACACATCATCAGTGATGTTCCTGGAATCATCGGGTGTTTCGGGTCTTTTAACATCATACACCCTCCTCCAGGTGACCCAGCTGGGGCTGATCGGACCCCAGCTTGTGTCCAGATAGCTAGGACGACCTCTCTGACTTCCTTCAGCTGCAGCTCCCGACAGTGCAAACTGCACTTCCGGTTCAGGGGGGGTCTATTAGGATGTCGCACTCTCCCAACTCCTACTCTCTTTCCGGGCCGCTGTATGTCTGTATGCCACTCGGCCGGACGGAGGACCCTGATCTTCTTCCGTAGGATTCACATCAGCTGGGCCAAGCCAATGCGTTCCTCTTCTCCTGCCTCCTTGTACTGGGACTTCAGTACTCTCATCTCCTTAGGGGATAGTCTTAATACATTCAGAAAAGTAAAGAATAAAGGAATAATGTTTCCTGCAAAAACTCAAAAGAGCAATGAAAATTCACTTTAATTATTAATAAAAATAATTTTATAAAGTATCAGTATAAAGTGTCCATTAGCGCCATTTTTTTTTTTTTAAACATCACATTTCCAGAGCTCCTTACAGTCTGCTCTGGTCTGGCAGATCTTCCAGAAGTGCGTGGTTTTTTCTGTAGATGTAGGCGTTAAAAAATAATATATTTTTGTGAAAATAAACAGATATTGATAGTAGCCATCCATCCATCCATATATGCTCCCATCTATTCACATGGAGTTTTTGAATTCAATATTATCCTTTTAGCAGGCCCTGCTTTTGAGTTGAGTGTTTGCAGCATTCCTCTCTAATCTCCATCTTTAAAAAAAAAAAAAAAAATAACAGGCAACCTTGTCAGCCGAGCAGTGGAGATGCAAAGAGGAATTGGAGGAACGGCCTTGCTACAGGACCATTCTGAATATGTTAACAGCGCCGCTTCCCTTGAACTGTCACAACTTGAAAATCCACCGTGTTAAGAGCTTCACATGCAGGCAGCCATGAATATCTGCCGTGTCCATAGACTTGGCCACAGAGGCCCTTAAAAAGCACTTGTTGTAATACATGACCAATTTCCCCGCAGCGAGTGCAGGGGAGTATTAACATCTCCTCAGCCTGGTTCGGTTTTAATGTGATGGAGATGTTATTAGAGCCATCACAGGCCCAAATGAATGGCCGGTGGAAGCGCCACAGCAGGAGAGAGAGGGGGGAACACATCGACCTTCGCCTTACCAAGGACAAGGACACTTGTGCTCGTAAAAAGGGGTGGTCCAATTGTTCACACCAGCCATGGCTGCTGAACCAAGCCTTGGAGTCAGGCTTACATGTTCATATTACACTCACTTAGTCAGCTCGTATTTCACAATGTTTTTTGATTCGTGAGTTTAAGATGCCACTAACTAAATAAGCTTTATTTCCCATTGCTCAATCCAGTATTTCTTTCTTATATAAATACATCCAATTCAGTGTATAAATTATTAATCATAAGAGGGGCTGAATTGAATACGTTTCTAATCATTTATAAGATTGTAAATTATGAATGGTAGGCCTATGAAATCATTTCGTTATATATGTTCCCGAAATGGTTATTAATATGTATGTGAAATTGACTGTGATTTACTTCACACTTCAACTTGTGTAATAAAAAAAAAAAGATTTTAATATCTCTGCAATCCATTTGATTAATTTTTTGCCGTCCCGCATTTGTTAAGCAATTCTCCGCGTGACAAGAGGTGCTCTCGTCTTTGAACAGTTATCCTGCCTCCCCGCTCCTTTGAAGTATAATTATTTCACTTTAATTAGAAGCGAATCATGCTTAGTAAACACAAAAACACGGTCTCTTCAGATTAATAGGCCGGGGTAATGCGTTAGGCACGAGGAGTTGCTTTGAATGGGCTTTGGCTGCGCTCCAATTCGGGCATGATTCTCATTGTGCTGCGGCTCCCAGCCTTGACGGACTGACCAGTGACTAGCAGTAGCAGAGGGGGAGAGTGAAGAAACAGGCCCGTGTCCAACACTGAATTCTCCTATTGTTTCGACACAAAACATGCTGTTCTTTGTTGTCTGCTATTAATAATACATTGGCCAAAATCTGTAAGTCAAATACAGCATCAGGCAAACTGAGTATTACATAACTTATGAGCATGTCGCGAGACTTTTGTGTTATACAGAATTTAAGATTCTTGATTAAACAGCCCGTTCCCAAGTAAGGTGTATGAATGACAGGGTAATGTGCAATAAGAACACCTTTCTTGCATTTATTATTTGTACACCATGTAGTCTGTACTGACCGCAATGTTAATGCATCCGAGTAAATCGGACTGGTCTCACGGGAATACTTTACACAGACATTCCGCGTGTCATGAGTACACATTTTAGCCTTCTCGCAATATCTGCAGTTAGCTTCAGCCGAGAAAACCACATAGTTAGGGTAGGGGAAAATGTCATTGTTGGGCTTAAAATAAACAACTACGGAAAACACGTCACAAACGTCAATAAAAAACATTACTAACGTAACTTACAAAACAAAACAAAACAAACCAGTCAACAAAACAAACCAGTCAACATGGGTCTCCTGGTTCCTGTGTTTGTTGGGGAGGTGGATAGGTCCAACAAACAGTGGACTTTTAACCAGGAGCCCGGTGTTCGAGACCGTTTGTTGACCGATGATTTCTTTTGTAAGTGACATTAATGACGATTGTCACGTTTTTTTGTTGACGTTTGTGATGTTTTTTCCGTTGTTGTTTTCATATGTGTTTTACTTATTTTAAGCCCAACCATGACGTTTTCCTGGCTGTTGTCAAAGAAACACCAGAGTTTCGTCCCTTTGCTTCTATACTCACTTCTACAGTGTGCAGCATGCCATTATTCTGAAAACCCCAACTGTCTGGGGAAAACAAAATTGGACTCTAGTCCTTTTGGTGCCCTAGGCGAAATTCGGATTTGGAGCCCCCCCCTCTAGGGTTAGGGTTCAACCCCCCAGAACTGTAGCCCTGTAAACCGCAACACACATCAGACATTACCATGGTTTTAAGACAAAAGTGAAGATTTTTATTTTCATGAATAACTTTATTTCTTCTAATATAAACAAACAATTGATCCCTGATATTGTTGGCTAAAAAGTTACATGTCAGTTTATTTACAATTTACATTGTAAATTTAAGTAACAACATATTTGTTACCTCAATGCAGAAAATGAAAAAAATAAAAAGTATTTTCTTTAATTTTCTATTTATTATTTTTCTTTTAAAGGGCGACCAGCGCCCCCCAAAAGGTGGCGACCTAGGCGACCGCTTATATGGCCTATGCCTTAAGCCAGCCCTGGGTTTCGGAATAATGTGCGGTCAGTCCCCAAAACAGCTAGGCTGGCTTTGTCCAAAGATAAAAAATATATATATAATTGTTTTTACACTTCTTTCGTACGGACTAAAGTGGAACTATGCCCATTTTCAAAATTCATACATGTTGTCCTATGGTCTAAGACAGTCCAACAAACACTGGACTTTTAACCAGGAGACCCGTGTTCGAGACCGTTGTATTGTTTTGTAAGTTATGTTAGTGACGTTTGTCACATGTTTTTTATTGACACTTGTGACGTGTTTTCCGTACGTGTTTTACTTCGTTTACGAACGTTTTTAAGCCCAACCATGACGTTTTCCCTTACCCTTACTAAGTGGTTTTCTTGCCTGAACCTAACTGACATTTGCGTGGCGTACAAATGACACGCGACCGGGTTGGATTAAAGTTGCGTGCTGATTTCAGCAAATGAATTGTACTGTTTTATATGCAGCCTTCACACATTCAAATTGAAATACAGAATAGGCCTTTAGTGCAATCGGGTGCGATTGCTCAAAATACTTTAAAAGAAGAAAAAAGCGATGCAGGCTTTGTAGTTCAAATCCGCTGAGAAAAAACATCCCTCTCGTCATACAATTTACTGAATCGAAACTATTTCATATCAAACAATCTTTAGATGAATTCAGATTACACGAAATCTAACAACCTTTCCTTAACACATTCAATTATGCTATCAAACTGAAAGATAAAATGCTCTAATATTTACTTGCCAGTTTCAGCAGCTATGCGGAGGGAGGGAGTGGAGGGGGGGGTGTCGCTCTCCCAGCAACTAATTACTTAAGCAGTTGTCAAAGGTTTGAAGCTCGCTCTTGAATTCCAATGAACACTGTCCATGGACAGAGGTGGTTTTGCATATATTATGAATATTTCAGCTTCTCCCAGTAACCTTGGTGTCGTTTGGCAGATAGGGGCTGGCAGAGAGCCATTTAAAAGCTTCTCTGTTGCAGAAGGGAGGAGACAGGGTATTAAGCTTTATCTATACTTGACATTTCCAAGCATTTGTAATTAATTCATATAGAAAATCATTCCCCCCTTTCTCTAAATGACTGGCCGCGAACGGTCCAAAAGGTAACGGCTATTGTTTCCGTGAACTGAACACCGGAAAGTGGTCAAAATTGCATATTTTTTAAAAAAAACATAAAATCATACACTTTTTAAAGATTCTTCCCAACATATAGACGTTTCTGTTTACGCGCGCTCTTCAAGATTCGAGGTACGAGCTCAAACGCAGCCAGGCGTTGAATACAATCACAGAGTGTGAATAAAGATGCATGTGTAAATGTTAAGGAATGCAAAAGCGCAGCCAGATGGACAAAACTATAGTCTATGTCTGCATGTCACAACTCCTGGCAGGGAGCCAGAGACACAGGTGTGTGTATGTGTGTGTGAAACCTCATATCCATTTTGATGAAGAAAAAACACAAGAAGTGAAATCTTTGATATAAAAAGTTTTTTTATTGATGTACAACACTCCCAAAATTGTAAAAACTCTATACACCCACGGCATATTGTATATGCACATTGTGTGTTTCCATTCTGCCCTTCCTCCCCTGCTTCACTGAAAGAGATGAATATATTTCTATACTTATCTATACTATCTGTTTGGGTTGTTTAACTGAAAAGGCTTGCATGAAACACTTCAGATTGCCTGAACAAATTGGCCTTGCAAGGAATATTTCTGCAGTTCTTGTCCTCCAGTGATGGCCACCAGCAACTACTTGCATCAGCCTTGAAATGATAATAGCAGCCATCTGGAAAAGCATGTATTTACTGTTCCATTGTAACGTCTTTATAGTATACAGCGATAAGTTGTTATATAGATGCACATGATGTTGTCTATTCCAACAGCCCGTTCGCACGAAAAGGTCTTTGAATGCCACGATAATGCACAAGGCGTTTAGCGTGTATTAAGAACGCCTTTCTTGCTTTTGGCATGTCATTTGTTCGCCACGTAGTCTGTACTGACTGCAATGTAAACACTCAGTGTAAATATGCTACGCTCAGAGCTAATGATGTAGACTAAAAATCGAGCAGGTGGGTGGGGATGGACAGGTCCAACAAACACAGGACTTTTAGACCATTGTTCTGTTTTCTAAGTTACGTTTGTGACATGTTTTCCGTACTTATGTTACGTTGTTTCCGCACGTATTTCACTTAGTTTACATACTTATTTTAAGCCCAATCATGATGTTTTTCCTAAACCTAACGAAGTGGTTTTATTGCGTAAACCTAAGTATGAACAACAGAACTGCATTGTCAATTATGTATCGAGGGAAAGGTATTTTCTTCCGGATTACGTTTGTGTTTGACATATCACAAAGACGTTTCTGACCAAAGTCCACATAGTAGAGATGCTAGGGTCAGGTTTTTTTATTACCCGCACCCACCTGACCCGTCATGAGAGCCAGTCTGCACTAACCAACCCCAAAAAGCGGCGTTAATCAACGGTGTGTGTTTGAGAGAGAGAGGGGAAGGGGACACAATGTTTATGTAAGTTATTAATAACTTACTCAAACTGCTGCTTTGTCACTTTTTGACCCACCCACCCGAACCCGTCATTGGATGGATCGAACAAACACAGAACTTTCACCCAGGAGATCGCTGTTTGTGTCCTGTGTGAAACCACTTACACATAACTTACGTAACTTAAGTTACAAAAAAAATGCACTTATTTCAACCCGATCTGATGTTTGTTGTCTGACCCTAACCCTAACCAAGTACTTTTGTTTCAATTCACAACGTTAACCACGTGTTTAAAACTGCGACCGCAAACTGGGAGATTATACGTATAACTATACGTTATACGATTATACGTAGAGTTGGAACATTTAACAGACTTCTCTGGAGACACTCGGCTTTATACAACTTTAGAAGAATAGAGTTCCAACTAGATTGCCTTTGCTCTTACTTCAGAATTTGATTTGATTAATTGTCAATCACCTATGAAATAACATTTGTTTGATGCTTCAGCAGGGGTGCTGGTCTGTACCTGAATTTTCCCATCCCACCTACACTGCAATTTAAAAATTGCAGAAGTAATATCTCTGACTGCTTGTAGCCAAAAGATGTGACTACATTTCAAAAAGAGAGAATCAGTAAATAACTCTGTATTGAGTAAATGAAAGGTCTTTACCAGTAAAGGTATTTACATTTTCAAAATACTCTTGCTTTGGGTGATTCAATAAATACCATATCCTCAGTTCTCCCTGATGGAGGGTTAGCTCTTCAGTAGTTCAGCCTCTTTTCTTGGAGGTGATGTCAATCCACTGAGATGACTACGCGAGTGTAAAGGCTTCAATCTACGGCTGTGTGTGCCTCATCTAAAGCCGAAACCCATCCACACCATTGTGTCCATTTTCTAAAAGAGTGAGGGAGTTAGAGCAGCGTGGGGGTAGTGAATGTTTGTGTGTGCGTGGGGAGAGTGTGCCTGTCCAAGAGGTTGCCAACTGGCATTAGGGGAATGTGAATCAGTGAGGGACCACCGCGGTGGTATCCAGTGGTGTTGTGAGTGTGTCCCCCCTCAACGCACACACATACACCCCTCCCTCTCCACCCTTGTGTTCTCTTTCACAACCCTCCCCTCCCCACCCCAATCCTTGTCCCTTGTTTCTGCCTCCAGCTTTAGCACTTCCTAGTTTAGTTCTGCCTGAGCGCCGAGCTGCTCTCTCTCCAATTTAGTGAGTGGCAGGGAAGATGCAGACTGACACCGCACTGATTCAGTGGAGTGTGTGGGGATGTGCGAGCCATTATGTGTGGGTTAATGGAAGGGGGAACAGACTGCAAAGAGTGAGAGACGGTGAAAAATTAGGACGTAAATAAGGTTTAAGTGTGTGTATGTGTCAACACAGTCTCACGGCAGTTTGTGAAATAGTCATGAATTTTAATCTGTTTGATTCTTGTACGTATAAATGGATTTCACTTACGCTCAGCACGAATTTCAACAAGGTATTTTCGATTTCCTACAAATGTCCAGCAACACGTGACGCACGTGTCAATTTCTGCTCCAGTCTTTTCAAAATAAAACTACTTAGGTTTAGGAAAAGATCGACTTGGTTAGGATTAGGCAACAATACTAATTAGTTAGATTTAGGAAAAGATCGACCTGATTGGGATTAGGCAACAAAACTATTTCGTTATCTTTGGGAAAAGATCGCAGTTTGGCTTAAAATAACACCGGAAATGACGTAATTTAAGTAAAGAAGTTACGTGACAAAAACTACTTAGTTAGCTTTAGGAAAAGATAGTCTTGGTTAGATTTAGGCAAAGACACTACTTAGTTAGGTTTAGGAAAAGATCGTGGCTTAGGTTAAAATAACCCCAGAAGTGGCGTAACTTAAATACGGAAGTTATGTGACAAAAACTACTTAGTTAGCTTTAAGAAAGGATCGTGGTTTGACTTAAAATAACTCCGGAAGTGCCGTAACTTAGGTACGGAAGTTACGTGACAAATAAATCAACATTGACTTCTGGTTTCACATGGGACACGAATACCAGTCTACTGGGCGAAAGTCCGGTGTTTAATTGCTTTATTGTTTTAATAATTCCCAGTTCATAATTACGCGGATTACATCAGAATTGATTTTGTGTTGACCATTACAAAAAAAATGGGAAATTCGTGTCTATGTACACGAATCAACACATTCAATTTCGTAGCTATTTCACGAACTGTTGTGTGACTGGGCTGGTGTGTAAGGAAGAAAAAGGGCACATCAGCAGCTGAACAATATCTTGATTTCACCTCTATAATCTTTCTAAAATTATCCGCAATTGTTGCCACATGACCTGCGTGTGTCTTTCCCAATTAATAACCCATTCAGAAAAGTAGACAAAAAGAGGCTTTAAAAAAAAGGATCAAACCATATCTTTTATCAGCTGCGATGCCATATCTCTAAATCCTCTCTTTTCATAGTGAAGACTGGTGTTTGCACGAGGGCTGCTTCCATGTGAAGCCTGTATGTGTAGAAAGCTATAGCGCTCTATGAGAAGGCCAGCTCTCAGTCTTCAGGGTGCCATCCTGTGGCAACATCAGAAGAAATGTCAAAGATTTTGAAGGCTTGGTTAAATACAACTGGATTTCTTTGCCTTAAACCTTCAATGACATTTTTGGCTGTCGGAAAGGTCAGCGTGCAGCTCCTGTGAAATGCTAGCTCTTTTGGGGTGAACTTCAATACAGGATAATAAATCCCTCTCTCTATTTTTCCCTCCATACTCCCAGCCCTGGCCTTGCCACAATAGCCCGTCAACAAGTAAAACATACACGGCTTGATGGATATTTCCGTGCGTTCTGTGTGATAAATCTCTTCGTCCTTAAGCAGTTTTTGCTGAACTCCACCACACAACTAACTGAGATATTAATGTCTGCAAAGTCATTGAAAATAATAGCCATTTTTTAAAAGGAATTGCATTTACCTTCAGAATAAATAATTGAAGGTAAGTGCAGTGTTTATTCACTTCATTGGTTATGAAACTAGCTTGAGCTGTGCCAAAAAAAAAAAAAAACTGCAAATACGTGTTTTTAAGTTAATTTACAGGTGAATTCACCAAGGATTTGAGCATTAACATTTCACCCCAATTTACAGTTTGGGATCCTTTTAATAATTGTAATAAAGAATGTGTCAGAATTGACTGGAGGCTCAGGGCAGGCTCCTTTTTTTAAGCTCATTCGATAAAATCATCAGGCTAATGTATATGAAAAGATGTTATGTTAGTGAAAACCTTAACTTTTTGTCCTTGTCCTTTGACAAAAAAACTTCTCGACAAAAGGTACAGCTTGTTTCCGAAGCTTTCAACCACATCTCGGCTTCCTCTGCAGATGAGTTGCTCAGTTGTTATGGAGATGGTTAAGAACCCTACAACCAATACAGTCCAATGTTGGACATTAACGCATTATTTAGTAACATGTGGCAGTAACCTTTTTATTTACTTTACAGTACCTACTGAGTAATGCAAGATATTACAATTTGAAATTCAGTCACAATAACTAATCCCTTTAACACTCCGTTACTTTAACATTTTCCGGAGTCTGGAAGTGAGCAAAGGCGACTAGCTTCCAAAAGACGGGGAATACAGTCTTGTAACCCCAAATTGTCTTATTTTGACAACTTCGCCTTTGTGCCTTCTCAGCTAGATCGCTTAACGTTAGCAAGCTGGTGTAACGTACGTAAACCAGACATCCCGGTTTGTCCAGGATTGTCTCGGTTCTTCCGGGATTGTCTTGGTTCGTCCAGGTTTGTCCCGGTTCGTCCGGGATTTTCCCGTTTTCAAGCTGGATGTCCCGAGTCCCGCCAAATATCTGTAAAAAACTCAAATGTCCTGGTTTTCAACAGTTACTACCAAATTATCTCAGTAATCATCACAATTAAAATAATAACTTCATACGTGCATATGAGCGCATACGTTCGGTACACTCAGTTAATCCCGCCAAAATGTAGCTTGGCAATTTAGTTTTCCACACAATTAAATAATGTAACGTGGGTTTGGAGTTTTGGGCCTTTTTGGGAAGTAACTTGGAGGGAGCTGAGCTGGGTAATGGAAAGTAATGTAACTAATTACTCTTTCTAATTACCTAGTAATTAGTCATTAGCTTACTTTTTCAACAAGTAATAAGGTCTATTGGTTAAATTTTTAAGTAACTTGCCCCACACTGCTGTTGGATGGCCAAAATGTGATAGCAACTAAACCATTTCCATTACAACTGAGCAAACATCAACTGAGGAAGGCCATGAGATGTGGTTGAAAGCTTCGAAAACAACAAGTAAATTGGACCTTGTGTTGAGAATACTAATAGGAAAACTAGTGTAACTGGGGGTTAAAATAAGTCTACTGTATTGCAGTGCAAGAGGAAATCTAACTTATTTACCTTCCACTTCTGCGTGAATAAACATATTATCGGTGAAAGAGCAGCATCATGGTGCTTTCCGCAAAGATGTAATTAAAATATTGATCACATGGCCAGGTATTGGTTTACAGTCACTTTTCATTAGTTGCAGTTGTTTTCACTGCTGTGACTGCAGTCCCTGAGTCACTTACACTGAAAAAGAACATTACCACAGTATTGTAAACAGTCAGTACAGGGCAACGAAGGTAGAAGCAGGGTATTACATTGAGACATAAATCATTATGTGCAATCAACCAACATATTTTCATACAACGGTTCGTATGATATCTTATAAAAAGTTATTCTTCATTTTTCATGTTTTTCTACGAATGTCTAGCGTCAATTTCCGCCCCAGTCTTTTCTAAATAAACTACCGTCTTCACAAGAAAACACATAGGTTAGGTTTAGGCAACAAAACTACTTAGTTAGGTTTAGGCAACAAAACTTTATACTTATGTTTAGGAAAAGATCGTGGTTAAGTTACGCCACAACGTAAGTGGTTATGCCACGCTGGAAGTGCGTAATTGAAGTTTTAGTTTCCAACGGTACACGAACACCGGTCTCCTGGGCGAAAGTCTGGTGTTTTTTCAAAACTTCATACTTAGGTTTAGGAAAAGATTGTGTTTAAGTGACGCCTCGCCGGAAGTGCGTAACTCAAATTATGGTTTCCCACGGGACACGAACATCGGTCTACTGGCCGAAAGTCCAGTGTTTATTGACCCACTCATCCACCGCCCTCCCTACGTGGCGCTCTTTATATTTCCTGTTTCACAATTACGTGGATATGGGATATATAGGAATTACTGTGCATGTCCTTTTCGTAAGAATAGCTATGAACAGTGTATGAGAACAGCCCGGATCAACAAATGTGCCACAGATATAAGTAATCAAGCTACAACTTCAGTCATACAGGCTAATCTGTTGTAGTTCAACTGTCCAGCTGTAATTTTACCCCTGGCTTTACCAGAGGATGTTGCACTCCACCATCCACAGTGATGCACAATTACTCCTTCAATACGATGCCACACAAAGACGATTTGGAGAGATGGAGAATCTGATGAAAAGCATTGAACAGGAATTAAATCATGTTTTCCACACCATAGGTTCAGAAAATGGTGCTTGAGACACTGGAGAGCCCAGCGGCGGATTCCAATCTGTGGGCTGAAATTGGAAATGAACAGCAGTGCCGTCTCCATTCTGACAGCCTCGTGTCAATAAAAGTCAGTTTCCCTCCATTGCTTCTCATCGCTGGCCACAAAGGGACTTTTGTCAGCTACAGAGCGCCGGCCGGTCGGCTAATATTGTGCTAACGTGCCGCAAATGGTGATTGCGTTTACAACCAGTAAGTTTTTAACGATTAATCTGAACATACATGTCGACAGCGAGCGTCAGAAAGAGGAAAACAACGTCTTTAAAAGCTCCACCTGTGCCCGTAAGTGCCATATTATACAGCAGTGAATTGGTCGTTTTCTGCAGTCAGAGTGAACAGCACTCGCCAGCTCCCTGTGCGGAGGAGATCATATAATGTGATTTATGGTTCTGGAGTGAATTATGGAAACACTGACCTTCCCTTTACATCCCATCAAACAGATAACTGGCCAGTAAGTTGCTGTTATGATAGGAGGAGGGGGAAGAACACTGTCACGCCTGTTTACATGTTCTGATGTAGGCGAATGGCAAATAGGACAAGATTCATATCGGACGCCGCCTCTGATATATGAATAGGAGTCAAATATTTGGCTGTGGTTAGTGTTTTTTTATCGTGCCCAAACATTTGCAGCGATGCTACCAGCTCTGGCCTTGGTCTTACATAATGCCATTAAAGGTGGTATCTCACATTTTTCTTTTCCAACAGAATGACATGACAATACCATCTCTGACATTTTATTTTGAAAGAAAAACATTTTTTTTTGTAATTAACATACAGTATGCCATGAAAACAAGTTGTAAGTGAAGATGTTAGGGACTGTATACAACTTATTGGGGGGTGGTCAAAAAGTAGGAAAAGTTATGCATAATTTTCTTATATAATTAACAAATTCCTTGAAAACAAGTGGTAAGTGAAGATGTTAGGGACTGTATAAAAATGATTAGGGGGTCAAAAAAGAGGAAAATTTATAGATGTTTTTTCTTATATAATTAACAAATACTATGCAAACAAGTTGTAAGTGTAGGTGCAAGGGACTGTATATAAATTATTTGCGGATCAAAAAAGAGGAAAAGTTATGTATATTTTTCTTATATAATTAACAAATGCCATGAAAACAAGTTGTAAATGAAGATGTAAGGGACTGTATTAAAATTATTAGGGGATCAAAAAGAGGAAAAGTAATCTATGTTTTTACTTTTGTTGTTGAAGTCAGTCTGGTGTTTGAGGGTCTTTAAAAGGGTCTTTATTTTTTTCTCACCCCAGATTTATATTTTATTTTACCATTCCCTGAAGTGGTAAGAAGTTTAAAATCATGCCTTTGAAAAATTTGGCTGTGGTGAGTGTGTTTTTTATCGTGCCCAGACATTTGCAGCGATGCTACCAGCTCTGGCCTTGGTCTTACAAAACGCCATTAAAGGTGGTATCTCACATTTTTCTTTTCCAACAGAATGTCATGACAATACCATCTCTGAGATTTTATTTTTATTTTGAAAAAAAAACCCTTCATATCCCCCCACCTTTGTTTGCACTTTCAATTTGCATATCAAAGAAATCCCATCGGGACCTGCTTTGCATATTTACATCTGATTAGTAACTTTAAATGAACATGTCAAAAATGGTCGAGTTTTCTTTTTTGAATGTGCGAGGACTACCTAGCTTGTATAATTAGTGCCAGCACATGTAACATAGCCAAAAAACAAAACAAGCTGATTTCAAACAACACGAGAGGCACCTTTTATATTGCCTTTCATTAGGCATACTCAAATATTCCTGTCTCACCTTGGACCTCAAAGCTTGCTAAATGATAACTCCCTCCGAATGATAAAGACAAAAATATGTACTGTATGTTTGTGGTAATATTTCTTTGCAATGACATTAGGTCTTGTAAATTCTATCAGTTTGCTTCTGATGGGAATATTTTTAGATGTACGGAGGAAGAGTTTGAAAAGAGAACGGCTGGGTTCAAGGTCAGTTAGTTCTGTGACAAAAACAATCTGTCTGCTTACCGTCATATAGTTCAAAGTCACAATAGGGTAAAGTGATATTCTGTCTTCTTACCTGACAGCAGAGTATGTCTCAATGCTGACATGTTATTCCTCTCATTCTAGAGACCAGAAGTGAGATCTGAAACCAAATTTAAACATTTTATTTTGTGTTTTTGTCACATGTGAGAGGGATAGGAAGGCGAGTGCTTTCTTATTTCCACCGCGTTGACATGTTTGACGCCTCGTGTGTTGTACAGCAAACTTTTCCCCACTGAAACTTCTGGAAGCTCTCCTTTGCAGGCCTCGGTGTGCACACGGGGAGCCAAAAAATGAACTAACTATGTGATTATTAATTGGACTCTATTTTGATTCAGTATTCCACGCTGCATATCGTCACGGGTCCTCGGTGGGATTGTGTCGGCGTAGCGGTGTGTTGGGGGGGTGGGAGCAGTCTGGAAGGCTGTGGCGTTCGGAGCACGGCTCGCTACCCGCACATCGGCATACCAATGAGTGGGGTTAAGAAGGCACGGCTCCTCGCGGAGACACCGTTCCTTCAGCAGACCCAATCCGCCAAGTCTCCACGGACCTATTTCCAAAAGCTGCTCCTAATGTGGGCCTGTGTCAATCACCCCCACAGACAGCTCCCCCGCACCCCCCTCTCCTGTCCATATGAAATAGTCATACATTAGGAACCAGGGGAGAGCACCTCGCTGTCTAGGAGTCCTCATGTATTCTAATGCAATTCAAAAGCTATGGGTAGTTAAGTGGAAGACAGTCGCTGGTTGTTACACCCCGCTCACTGGAAGCGCTTTTTGGCTTTCAAAGAGTCGAATTCTCGACATGTAAGAATTCGGCTGTCTTTTGTCTCCGTTTGTTTGTTTATGAAGAGTCACACTGTGCAGGCAAGGAGAGGATTTAACAGAGGAAGACGTCGTTCTGTCAGCGAGTGGACGGGGGCTAGATATTGGATGTCGCCGTGACATGTTTATGTGACAACATCATTTGACAGCTTTGACACTCCATAGACAAACACCTTCAAAAGAGGCGACAGTATACCCGCTCAAAAAATATAGGGACACCTTTTTGCTGCCAAATGTACACCAAGTTGATGGGCTAATTTTTATTTATTTTATTAAACAGAGTCAGGGCTTGGAGTGTGTTTCAAACATCAGGGTTACATTTGGCAGATGTGCCTCCAATACACAACTTAATGTTGTTTGACTGGCTGGAATTTGAAGCTGTATGCAAAAATCTTGGTGTTGACAAAGAAAGGATAAATTACTCTCCTGTAGGTTTCATCAAGGATTCAAATTTTGTATTTGTTCCTTTGGCAAATTTAAAGGATGGCAATATATATTTTTCTTATACAGTATAAGTAATAAATTCCATGAAAACAAGTTGTAAGTGAAGATGTAAGGAACTGTATACAATTATTAGGGGGTAAAAGTTATATATTTATATATTTAGGTAACAATGTTGTTTAGGCAACAAAACTACAACTTCATTAGATAAAGGCAAAAAAAAACAGGTTTAGGCAATAAAACTACAACTTCTTTAGGTTTAAGCAACAAAACTACAACTTCCTTAGATTTAGGCAACAAAAAAAACAGGTTCAGGCAATAAAATTACAACTTATTTAGGTTTAGGCAACAAAACTACAACTTCATTAGATTTAGGCAACAAAACATTTAGGTTTAGGCAACAAAACTACAACTTCTTTAGGTTTAAACAACAAAAAAACAGTTAAGTTTAGGGGAAAACATCGTGTTTTGGGTTAAAATAAGTACGAACACAAAGACAACTACACATTGTTGGTTTCACACGGGATGCGAACTCCGGTCTCCTGGCCCAATGATGCCAAAAACATTCTGCCTACTGCCGCTTTAAGTTGTAATAGTGGTGACAAGTTTGAAATTATATACCACTTTGAACATTAACTATTACATATTCAAGACTAAATGAGCAAAAATCAAAGCTACAGTTTAGAACAAAACTTCCGAGGTTATTATTTATTAAGATTTTAACACTCTACACGCTAATTTGTTTCATCAGGACTATGTGGATGTGGTTTGATCAGATTTTATTGTGTCATGGTCCTGGATTGTTGTTTGAGTTTCTTTCCTGTTTTTAGTTTGAAAGTCCTCTCCTCTTGTGTCTTTGTCTGGTTTTACTTACTGCCTTTGTTTGTTTCCCGCCTTTGTGATCGTCTGCCCTGCCCTGATCAGTTTCACCTGTCCCTGATTAGTTCTGCCCTCACCTCCACTCCTGCTCACCTGTTCTCACTTTCCCAGTTAGTCAGTCACTATATATACCAACTCAGTTCCTTTGTTCTTGTTTGTTCGTCTTTCGTCATGTATGATGTTCGTCTTTCGTCATGTATGAAGTTGTGATGGTTGTTACCTGCCTGCATCTTGGGCTCTCAGTTTATGAGCCTTTTTTTTTTTAATTAAATATCTTTGTTGAATCTGGTCGACAATGGTCTCTGCATTTTGGTCCTTCATGCTTGTTTCTGCTCTTTGCACTGTGACAAATCGACCGGGCTACTTAAGCAAACAACCCCACCACAACTGCCACCACATTTTGATTCAAATGTTGCTCAATCAGACAAAACAATCAAAAACAAAAAGAAAATGCATAAAACCTTAACAAAGCTGTTCTAATGTTGGCAGCAAAAAAAGTTTTCCGGGCCTTTAAACAAGCTGTATCAGCTCACAATGATATTTTAAGGGGAAGGGTGTTGCCTTTTTTACAAGTCAAAGTCCATTGAATTTTTTTACCAAAGCTGGGGAACCATAAGATTCAGCCTCACTCCCCACATCAAATAATTTCCGTACAGTCCCTAAATATTTAAAAACGGGTTGGGAAGACTTTTTTGCAATTTATTTTATTTATTAGAACTTCAGGATTCATCAGATTCACTAGGTTAAATCTCTTGCATTCAAACCGTAACAGAAAAAGTGAAGAGGATCATCTTTTCTATCCGGTATTGACTCCTGATTTGGAATCTTATCACTCTACAACTAACACATTATCCCACTGTCAGGAGCCGTACTGCGGTGCCACGGAGGCAGTCGCCGCTAAGTTCCTCCACGACCAAGGATCCAATCTCCTCTGGGGTCAAAGTACATAGGGCTTCCATGGCTGGTCCAATAGCACCATGCTTGGCTGAGTGCAACCCACGCTGGGCCCGAGGTATAGTGGCAAGTCCACGGGACGTGAGCTAGGATGAGTAAACCACAGGGATCTGAGTGGATTTACTCTCCTGCCAGCATCCTTTTTGGTTGGTAGTGGACCTATTGTACCAGCTCAATACGTTATAAGCAATACAGAGACAAAGAGGGACTCAGGGAGACAGCAAATAAAGGCAGGCAGAGGATGGTGCTTTGAGATGTGCTGTAACAAGGACACCTTTTTATTTATCATATAGCAAAAATTAAGCCCCGATAGAAAAAAATAACTGAAGGACACTTAAAATATAGTTTTTGGTTCATGTTTACTGAACTTAATTTTACATATCTGAAAAGAAGTTAATAACCCAATTAATTGTGAAGAAGTCTTCTATGTAGAGAATGTGGATTTCATTTAAATAGATTAATTTAAGATAAAATGTTGAAGGCTATTCCTTAGAGAATATCGTGCTACTCATGTCTAAAACTTAATTGATTTGTTCACATTTATTGTTCTGACCTGAAATTAACTTTTAGTGCTTTTATAATGAAATAAAGCATTGCATTAGTGCTAAGTTATCTATTGTGGTTACCTCTAAACCAGAGTATTTTAGAAATTTTGTTAGAATAGAAAAAAAAGAAGGGTCACGGGAAGATTTTAAAATGTTCTCTTTGAAGAAATCACTTTGAAAAGTTGTTGCTTCATGCTGCCAAAACCTAAAATACCCACACTGTGTGAGAAACTGTGCTGCAGCTCAATAGCAGTAGCAGTAATGAACAATTCAGATGGTTGTTTGTGCCTGTATGTTATGATTTATTGAGAAGCGTCTGACTTGCGCTGCCTTTTGTCTTCACCTTTATCCGCTCATTCGGAGTTACGTAATTCATTTTCAATTCAGTGAGTTAGCTGTGAAGCTGAGATGCAGTGTTGGTGACCTAAAATAGTACAATCAGACTCTGCTTGTACTGTTTTCTTCCTGGTACTGTGCCAGTAGATCCAAAAATATGATCTTTTATTGGAACAATTAACATAATGGCCTGCTAGAAGACTGATTTGTAAGTTTAGATAAGGGACTGTACACAAATTATTAGGCCATCAAAAAAGAGGGAAAGTTATGTACGCACTATTCTATGTTTAACATAATTTCTAATGTGCGGATATAGAAAGGCGAAGTCCCATGGGACCTTATTTCGGAAAAAAATACAAATGCTAGTCAACGGCGAGATACTTCTCAGGATTTGTTTGATCCTGTTTGAATTGCGCCATGAATCCCACATATGTTTGTCAATTTAAAAGATAATTTCCTTTAACAAAAGTAATAGATTATAGATAAAAGATAATTTCTTCAACAAAACTACAACTTATTTTGGTTTAAGCAACAAAACTACAACTTCTTTAGGTTTAGGCAACAGAACTACAGCGCCCGACTTCCACTTCTGCTCCTGTCATAATTACTACGGTCACTGGAGGTCGCTGTTGTGTTCTTTTATACTTTCTTTTGGTGATCTACCATGTGAATAGACGATAAAACCTACTAGTGGGTGTAGTAGGCCCCTATTGACCCACTAAAGTGCTATCAGTGGTCAGAAGATTAGAAAAGCGCTATATAAATGCAAGTCCATTTACCATTTATATCTATGGGGCTTTTAGCGACTGATAACGCCTATATCATCGCCTGACAACAGTCTAATTGGCTGGTAAAAAATATGCCATTGCCACTATAAATTCATTAAAAATCTAACTAAAAGTACAAAAGTATTATCAAACCGCAAGTACTGAAAGCATCAAAAGTAAAAGTTCTCATTATGCAGCACTATGCCTCCCGTAAGTGTTGCATTATTATTAATGATATATATAAAACGGTACACCATTTTTAATTCTTTATTCACCACAAGTTTGATGATTAAACGAGTACCCATATTTTATTTTGAGATATTTTTTTAAAGTCAAACAAAGGGTCCATTCAAATGTTTTAATAAAGCTAGCTTGCTTTTTTAAAAAACAGACCATTAGAATTAGCCACCATTTCCAACCACAAATAATTTTCCCTCAGTCCCTATTGTTACTTTAACGTAAACTCTTTTTCAATATACTAAGACCTTGAATTCTACTGGATGCAGAAAAAGCTAAAGTCAGTTACTATACTGTGTAGCATTAAGCCCAATGGAGGAATTTATCATTACTGCGCGAAGCCTGATGGTATGTGTGCTTTTAAAATTAATGACGGAAGCACTCTGACTTTTAGTCCATCTAAAATTTTCATTAAATTTCATTATTCAGCTGTCTCTGTGGCCCTGAATTAATAAACTCCAGGTATCATACCATGAATTCATATTACATTTGAGACGGATAGAGCCAGGTATGCTGCCCCTTTTTTTCCTTTTACAATATCCGAAAAACATACA
>CAKALU010000513.1:32753-49074 GCA_916700995.1 Hozukius guyotensis
CGGAACTTTGGTTATTGCCTTGAAAATAGATTGTGAGGACAAAGTGAGACTGCTTCTTATACACACACACACACACACACACACACACACTTAGGTGCTATTTTTATAGATGCTCAAATCAATGGTTCTAACATATATCACTCAATTGGCTGGGAAAACATCTCTTTTCACTGACACTGACAAATGGAGAGAACATGATAAAGATTTTCCTTCAGTGGCTGAAAACCTGTAATTTCTTGACGGCTACCAGCAGGCAATAGTAAGCACTTCATTTTCTTTATATATATATACTGGATATGTAACGTGATTTTATTTTATATTTTAGTACGCAGATGAGGTAGATGGAGGCAATGCAGTTCATGCAGGAGTCATTAAATGAATACAGATTTAACTTAGGCCAAAAGACTTTCTGTTTTCTGCTTTTTTTTTTTTACATAAAATATCTGTATCATTACAAGGTTTTTAGATGTTTCCCTTCATTTCCACCCGATTCGGCTATTATCAGGCCATTAAATAGGCGTTATCAGTCGCTATAAGGACTATAGATGACTAGGTCGTGAAAGCGAAACTTAAAAGCAACATGTTCTAACATGTTGTAAAACCGGATGAAATGTTTTCAACACAAACAAAAAACCTTCTTTAGGTTTAGGCAACAGAACTGCAACTTTTTTAGGTTTAGGCAACAAAACTACAACTTCTTTACTTTTAGGCAACAAAACTATAACTTTTTTTAGGTTGAGGTAACAAAATTACAACTTTTTATAGGTTTAGGGCAACAAAACTATAACTTTTTTTTAGGTTGAGGTAACAAAACTACAACTTTTTATAGGTTTAGGGCAACAAAACTATAACTTTTTTTAGGTTGAGGTAACAAAACTACAACTTTTTATAGGTTTAGGTAACAAAACTATATTTTTTCTTAGGTTGAGGTAACAAAACTAAACTACAACTTCTTTATGTTTAGGCAACACAACCACAACTTCTTTAGGTTTAGGAAAAAAAAAAGGTTTTTGGTTTCCCACAGGATGCAAACTCCAGTCTCCGGGGTAAAAATCCTGTATTTTGTGTCCCATTCATCGTCCTCAACCTCCACCCCTTATGGAGTTTCACACTGTCTATACTACAGTGCCTGACTTCCGCTTCTGCTCCTGTCATAATTACTACGATCGCTAGAGGTCGCTGTCGTGTTCTTTTATACCTTCTTTCGGTGATCTACCATGTGAATAGATGATAAAACCTACTAATGGGTGTAGTACGCCCCTATTGAGGGGCTTATAGCGACTAATAACTCCTATTAAATAGCCTGACAACAGTCTAATCGGCTGTCATTTCATATTGTACAGAAAAAGCTCTAGAACTCTAAAAGCATCCGCAGATAAAATGGCATTAAAGTCCATATATCTTGTCTGCACAATCACGATTCCCTGCGCACAATAACAGATTCTGAATAGAAGAATCCTGCTGTGCGTAGGGTTCATGTTTGTTTACCCTAAGTTTGATGGCACCGAGGTTAAAGCTACCTTTAGGCTTAATAGAGAGCTGAAGCTGGAAGGTGGCGCGAACACCTGTTAATAGCGCTGCCCTGACGTTTTTTCTTCAACAAACTGAGATTTGAAAGCAGCAGTGCATCATTCTCCGGCTCTGAACCTTCCACCTTAAACTCATAGCGGAGATGGATGTAAAGCGTGCGCATCCGCAGCATAACAATGCATAAGATAAGAAAGAATGTTGTAAACGATATGCTTCTGAGAGGGAAGGTTCAGTTTGTGCGGAGGAGGAGGGATGGAAAGCTAGACTCAGGTTGGGTCTGGGCAGTCACTGCTCAGGCCTGGTGAGACGTAAACTCAGGAAATAGTTATCAACACAGACTTCAGGTGAGAAAAGTCATTAACTGCATTCAAAGATAGTCTTTTATCTTTTCCCTGTGGAAGTAAAGTGCTTCTGTGCTCCCGCTGGCCTAGAATGGATTCCTGCCAGATCTTTCTCTCCTGTGTCTCCTTGACTTTTTCTGTCTCTCTCGTTTTAATAAAGGAAACAATATATTACTGTGTTTATAAAGAAATAAACCACATACTGTAGTTCATTCCCACAACACATCTGGCTTTTCGTTGTACTTCCATCTGTAGCTAAATATGAACCTGAGAGCAAACCCCAGGTAGCAGGTGTGTGTAAACAGCCCCACAATATCGGAAAATTGACCACACTTACTCTTTTTATAGAGGCTTTAAAAATTAACGTTTGTAGCTGTACCTACGAAAAGTGATACACTGTAATTCGAATATATCCCACAAAATCAATTTTTATTTAATCTACATAATTGTGAACTAGGTAGTATAAAGTGCGACAAAAGCCATGTAGGGAGTAGGTTGGGGTGGATGGTTGGATCAAAAAACATCAGACTTTTACCCAGGACGACTCTGTGTGAAACCTGACATCAACATTGAGTCTTTTGTCACGTAACTTCCGTACTTAAGTTACGCAACGACCGAAATTATTTTAACCCAAACCATGATCTTTTCCTAAACCTAACTAAGAAGTTTTGTTGCCTAAACCTAAATGAGTAGTTTTGTTGCCTAAAATTAACCAAGTCAATCTTTTCCTAAACCTAACTAAGTAGTTGTGTTACCTAAACCTAACCAAGTCGATTGTTTCCTTAACCTAACTAATTCGTTTTGTTGCCTAAACCTAACCTAGTCAATCTTTTCCTTAACCTAATTAAGTAGTTTGTTACCTAAACCTGACCAAGTCAGTCTTTTTATAAACTTAACTAGTATTTTTGTTACCTAAACCTAACCAAGTCAACCTTAGTTGACAAGTAGTTTTGTTTTGTTGACTAAACCTAACTTTGTATTTTTGTTGCCTAAACCTAAATAAATACTTTTGTTGTCTAAACCTAACCAAGTCAATCTTTTCCTAAGTACGAGGCTAGCCGCTACTAGCATAACACAACCAAATCTCCGGTCAAACTGTTTGGTGGTCAAGTTGCATTGTGGGTAATGTAGGTGCCAGGTTCGGAAAAAGGAAGAAGAACGTGTGGAATAAAAAAGAGTTCAGCTTGTCAGCGTGTCTTAAAGTTAGACACAGTCCATGTTTGAATCCTCAGAAATCCCACCCGAATAAATGTTGCAGCAGTTAAAAGAAAAGAGATATCTTTCAGAGCTGTCATGAAGATAATGACTCAATTGCTCAATGTGTTATTTTTTAATAAAAAGGCCTGAAAAATGGAACACTGTGGATTACATGCGCCATAATAAGTGCTAAATTAGCTAATTCCTCTGTAAGAATTAAAGATATAAATATCAAAATCCTGTTGAAGAGGCTCATGTATGTTACAGAGAACGGGACAACCATGAAGACAGCGGAGACAAATGTAACTAATTGTCATATAACCTCAAATTGGGGCTATGAAAGTGTCTAAATAATGGCAGCTAATTTGCCTTGTATTGTGCTTTCTTGATGGGCTTAAATTGAATGAGTCAGGATCCATTCTGGCGTAATGTGAAAGCTGGGGCACTGGTTCACACCGGAGACATTCAAGGTCGAGCTACTCCAAATGAAGGGGTGACGGGGGGAGTGAAGAGATTTAAAGTAAGGCGGCCGAGTCAATGGACGGCCGGGGTGCAGATTTGGCACCGTATTCATGTAACCTTGAATTATTGTTTTGTTTTTTTCTGCATTGAAAGCTTTTCTACTAGCCCTGCTCAAAAATATATCATTTTTTGTCACCCACATTAATGGCACAATCAGTCAGAAAAAAATTGCAGTCACAAATTATTCATTGTAATCCTCCATTTGAGGACCCTAATGCCTCTAATTGGGCTTTTATGACTTACAAACTGTATCTTCCTCTCTTTTTTTTTTCCCCCTCTGGCGTTTGTTTTTCTTCCTTCCCGCCATGCTGCGGAGTGACATTGAGCCTCTCCCTGTCGGGGTGCTCTCTTGTCTCACTCCAGTGCACATTTTCGCTGTCCCCTCTCCTCCTCCCCTAGACAATGAGCTTTTGACTGAATACATTATCTGAGCTGTTGTTCTGTTTGTTGTTGTTTTAGCATCCAAGAAAAGAGATGAATTATTAATGATGACAGACAAAAAAAGAAAGAGAAGGATAAAAAAAAAAAAATCTAGTATTTTTAGGAATGCTGCTGCGGCTCCATCAAGAGGCAAATAAGACAGTCATGGGCTGTATTATTAAGTGCTACCTTTTACAGACAGTGTCATTTTGTTGTATGAATCAGGTACCGCTAAAATACTTACTGGTTCCACTGATGCTAAATTAATTATACTTAAAGTATTTGTGTTAATAGGTGTACCTACAGGGTACTGGGAAACAAAACGGAAGTTTGTGGAAAGTGGTCAACACTTCATAAAACCATCAGCGCAGTTTGAATTTTAAGGTGTGGGGCTCACAAAAAAAAATCTAGTACAATTCTGACTGACAATTTTCTCGTTATTCCAAGATTTGTACCCCTTTTCTTTGAGCTTCCCACCCCAAAACTTCATTGCTGTACTCAAGCAATGGTGAGTGGCCCTGTCGTCATTTTGGAAACGTAACCCATTCCAATGTACCTACATTTCAGTACCAGTAGGAAGTGTTTCACTGATTCATAAGTCATAAGTGTTAAGTCCCCTTTAAGTACAATTCTGACTGACAATTCCCCATTATTCCAAGATTTGTACCCCTTTTCTTTGTGCTTCCCAGCCCAAAACTTCATTGCTGTACCACAGCATTAGTGAGTGGCCATGTCGTAATTTTGGGAACGTAACCCATTCCACTGTATCTAGATATAAGTACCAGTATTTCATTGGTACCTGATTCATAAGTCATAAGTGTTTAGTCCCCTTTAAGTACAATTCTGACTGACAATTCCCTGTTATTCCAAGATATGTACCCATTTTCTTTGAGCTTCCCGTCCCAAAACTTCTTTGCTGTACCACGGCATAAGTGATTGGCCCTGTTGGAATTTTGGGAACATAACCCATTCTACTGTACTTACATTGAAGGACCAGTAGGAACAAGTAAGTATTTCATTGGTACCTGATTCATAAGTCACAAGTGTTAAATCCCCTTTAAGTACAATTCTGACTGTTATTCCAAGATTTGTACCCCTTTTCTTTGAGCTTCCCGTCCCAAAACTTCACGGGATTAGTGACTGGCCCTGTTGTAATTTTGGGAACATAACCCATTCTACTGTAGCTACATTGAAGCACCAGTAGGAACAAGTAAGTATTTCATTGGTACCTGATTCATAACATGAATTACACTGTAAATCGCAGGCTGTTTTGTAACGTGTTACCACAATAAATTTGAGTTTAGTTGGAGCTTATATATTGCAGTCCTACATAGTCACATCCTTAAAATAAAGCTTCTTAACTAAACATACAAAATTATTCAGAACAAGTTAATTACAGCTGTTTGGATTATTTAATTCTAGACCCAAAAATAAAGTCTTATCTGCAACAACTGTCCCGGAGCTTATGTCTCAATACCCCCATCAAAGTATTTCTGAGGCCCATCTTAATGTCACTGATCTGAAGCAGGGATTACTGTGCCCCCTCTTGGTTATACATCAGCACTGCATTGTCATTCAAAGCTTCATTACAAGCAGATTCTCAAAGATTACTGCCAGATTGGTGTGATCTTTAGAGTGATTGGAGTTGAGCAGCAGTAGAATCAAAGATGTACACATCAAGAAGGGGGAAAAATACATTGTTTTGCATTAACATTTGTTTCATTGTATAGAATCGGAGGGCAGGGGCGTCTGTTTTGATCAAAGCGACGCCCCCCGGTGACAAATTAACCGCCGTGATTGTGTCAGTTTGTCACCGCATTGAATCGGAGACGTCGACCATTCATCACCGCGTTATTCCCCCTTCTCTCAGGATTCGGCGATAAGGGATGAATGAAGAAAAATGATACAGAGATAGGGCTCGTCCACTATCTATCACCGGGCAACACTGTGTGCTCGCCCATCAAACGCCGCTTCTGCTTTTTGTTCCTTATTTTATATAGCGCTGCCAAGCATCATGAATCAAAAACCGGCTTGACTTTGAGTCAAAAATGTTTCACTATGTCCTTTGACGTGCAAGCAACAGTGATTTAAAAGGCTTCGGTTTGCAGTAGAGAGCCTTGAAATGTGATTGATTTTAACACGGCTCAGTTTTTTGGACATCTATTTTTTTCCCGTTGTTTGTATTTATAGCGCCTCTTTAAGTCCCGGGGAAAAAAAAAAAAGGCCCGTCTGTTTGGAGTTTACAGGATCAAAGAAGAGGTAAATATCATTTCCATAACATTTGAACCAGTTAACCACCAGCACAATGCAGATAAACACTACTGTAAGCGCCTGACAATGCCAATGAGGCAGGAACTCTGTGATTTGCCGCTCCGCCAAAGAGGAGGGAAGCGAGCGCAAACATGGAGGAGGTGAGGGGTCAACTGTGCTCTCCCTGCATCACTTTCCAAGCAAGGCCCCTGAAGCGGTGGTGGTGTTTTAGGCAACCGAGCCTCACTTTGGGGGGAGGCCCGATACGCCGCTCCCAAGGTGAATGGAAAGAATAGCATTAAGCTGCACCACACTGCCTCGGGAGGGCTCCACTGCTTTGGGTGATTCATCTATTGATTATTTCTACCCAAGCATGGAGGTGCCATGTAAACACACATATATTAGTAGTCTACAATGCACATGTGCGCCCCTGACACACATGCAGACATCCAGTGAAAACCCGCCCTCCGGGCCTACTCACTGTTTTATAATCACATTCCGACTTTTCTACCAGCTCGTGGGCATCTTCAAACCACAAGGCAGATGCATCTGATGGATAGCTAAATAGAGATGAATGGAGAGATGAAGGAATAAATAAATGATAAATGTGTATTACGGCTTGTTTGTGTGGGCTATTGTGTTATTGATCTGTGTGTGTACTGTATGCAAGCCAAGTGGTATTTTTATGCTTATTGTGTGCTATACAAAATGTGGAGAATTAAGATTTTTCTCATTGGAGTACTAAAAGGTATAAGTGGGATGACAAAGGAATGAGAGTGTACGAGGATTTCTGTATTCCGTAGTATTCGTCGAGAAACTTTTTATCTTTTTTCTAAGACAAGCTTTGCAAACTTCATTTTCACAAACTTCCTCCTTTGTCAAAGTTTTCCATGAGCCTTCTTGATATAACAGGGTGGGGGCTGGTTGTTAGACTGGTCTGTATTGTAAAGCAGACACAAAAATAATTCATCCATCCATCCATTATCTGTAAGCGCTTATCCTATTTAGGGTCGCGGGGGTCTTCGTGTATTTCTTTCTTTCTTTATTTGTTCATTTGTTACCTCAATGCAGAAAATGATGAAGGGCGCCCACAGATTGTTTTTTTGTTTTTTTACCCCCCAGAAGGTTTGTTGTTGTTTTTAAAAAATATCCTTGTAACTGTTGAAATCTTCGAGAAGACAAACATTTTCTGCTGGCGTGAACAAAGCTGAAGTGTTTGAGGCGGTTACTCAGTCTGCCATGTTTTATAGGGTTTTTTTAAAGTCTTAAAGAGGACCTATTATGCTTTCTTTTAGTGTGTTATATAGTTTTTTGTGCATGTAAAAGGTCTGCAAAGTTAAAAAGCCCAAAGCAGAAACACTTCTCCTCAACTGCCTTAAACGCCTTGCTTAATGTCCCGCCTTTTCCACCGCAACGTGGTGATGTCACCAAGTTACACATTTGCATAATACCTGCCTAGCAGCTAGTTTGGCACGCCCTAAAACAAAGCTTGTTAGAGCGGAGCTGGAGCGGAGTCCGAAGAGTTTAGTTCGGTTGACCAATCACAAAAGAGTGGGGCCAGCCGACCAATCAGAGCAGAGTGGGCTTTTCGGGGCGGGGCTCAAACGGAGCGTTTCAGACAGAGGGTGAAAAGAGGTGCTGCAGCACAGCCGGTATGAGAAAACTAAAGCGTTTTTTGAACATTAAAGCATGTAAACATGTTCTAGTAGAAACCTGAAATACAAGTATGCAATTGAAAATAAGCATAATAGGTCCTCTTTAATTTACCCAGAATTAATCACAAATTAGTCATGCAAAAGAGGAAATTAGACTGAAGCCATTGTCAAAGTCTATCTTTGTGAAACTAGCTCCTGGTTTCTTCTATTGAAATTAATTAAATTACTTTTACTTTCCACCAGATCTGGAGTAGTGATCTAATGACCTTGACTGGCAAACTGTTCGCAACAAGCTGAACAATACTTCAAAAAAATCCTGCTCAAAAACTAATAGATTTCAAACTCTTGCATCATTTTTCTTTTTACATATGCACTGGGAGCGCCCTGCTGTTGGAGACAGCTACTTCATTTACTTATAAATATAGAAATACCTTGTTGACCCAAATTTTGACGACTGATTAATGGTATTTCCTTGGGATTATCAACCCAACAACGTATCTTTTTGACATAGTTTGTATGGAAATATCTATAAGCAGAAATCAAACAATTGAAGTGGTCACTTTTTAGTTTTTTCCTTTTAATTGTTTCTTATCTTTTCTAAGAAATGGGAGGAATTGGGTACAGAGCTGTCTAATTGTACTTTTTTGAAAATATAAATAACAATGTTACTGTTTTCATGTATTATCATTTATTATTAATCCATTTATCTATTATGTTATTTCTATTTCTCTGTAATATCTTTATATTTTATATTAAAGTGATTAGAAAAATGTTGGTAAAATGAGGCAGATGCATTCGAGGCAGATGGGCGCCCACCCAAAGCCTGGTTCAGCCCAAGGCCTATTGAAAGAGGCTGGGACACGGGCGGACACGGGTTTTGGTGTATGGTGTACGTGCGTTGCGACTGGCTCAATTTCGGCGAGTGCAGATCAGATTTTACTGCGCATGTGTTGTACCCCAAAGATATGACGAGTTGATGACACGTGACCTCTCCTCTTTCCACCCTCCTTGGTTCTGCCAAAGGTTTCTACCCGTTTAAGGGCAGTTTTTTCTTGCCACTGTCGCATAAGAATGCATGCTCTTGATGGATCTCTAGATTATAGAGTACGGTCTAGACCTGCTCTATATGAAAAGCGTCTTGAGATAACTTCTGTTAACTCACAGCAAGAGGGTTGCAGGTTCAAACCCGGCTTTGTGGAGTTGTGTGGAGTTTGCATGTTTTTCCTGTTAGCGTGGGTTTACTCCGGGTGCTCCGGTTTCCCCCGCTGGTCCAAAGACGTGCAGGTTAGGTTAATTGTTGACTCTAAATTATCCCGTAGGTGTGAATGTGAGCGTGAATTGTTGTCTGTCTCAGCCCTGTGATAGTCTGGAGACCTGTCCAGGGTGTACCCCGCCTTCGCCCAGTGTCACCTGGGATCGGCTCCAGACCCCCCCCCCGCGAATAATGAATAGGATAAGCGGTTACGGATAATGAATGAATGAATATGATCATAACGTGACTATATTATATCTTCTAACATCTCCAATCAAAAGTAAAACAATATGGCAAACAATTCCTGTTTGTTCAGGTGTTTTTAACATTTACCGAGTGATCTCGCATTCACACCACGGCCTCCTCATCAGTTAGTTTGAGCTCATGGGACTGAAGTTGTCCTCCAGGATTTTGAATACCCTGTTTGTTCGCGTCTCTCCCGAGACAATAACCAAACCTCTTTTGTGTAGACGTCTGTTTTGTTCTGATAGCATCTTATATGTCAGGCGCTGGATCATAAATGTACATGACAAGAGTAGTATTTCATGTTACACCGCATTAGAAAACCCAGCTCTCTTTTGTCTGCATAATCATGAACGTTGCGGCTCGGGTTGAAATTCAACCTTTCACTGCTAAAGAAGGATAATGCCAGAGTTGTCA
The DNA here is from genome assembly GCA_916700995.1 of Hozukius guyotensis. NCBI lineage: Eukaryota > Metazoa > Chordata > Actinopteri > Perciformes > Sebastidae > Hozukius > Hozukius guyotensis. Next base: position 42,581 of record CAKALU010000513.1, read on the forward strand.
CTTACATTGGATATCATTGCTTTGGGCAGAAAAAGAGCTCCTCTCCAGCATGTGTTTCTTTTTCCACACTTTAAAAAAAAAAGAAACGTTAGACATGGCTCTCTCCCTTAGGGGCGGTAATGGCATTCTCCATGACAACGGCAGTGTGACACGGCTGTGCCCTTGAGGGCCGGGCGCCCCCTCTGGGGGGAGCGCCGCGGAAACACGACAGGGTCAACGGTCACCTCCCATCATCCACCAGCAACCCGTCCTCTTCTCTCTCTCCTCAGGTGGAATGTTAGAGAGAGAAAGAAAGTCTTGAAGCAAGCCCACTCAGTCCAGGCCTGGCAAACGTGGAGCTTTAGCCACGGGCGGTTCTGGCTAGGTCTCTACCTCGCACAGCTCCTTGCTGTTCCCTCCAAGGCCAGGGCTGGATCAATACGTATAGTAGTGCGGATTCTTTTGGCACCCAAGTATAGCGGTGCAGTGTTGCCCTGAGGTATGGGTCCGTTAAAGACATAACAGTGTGTGCATGTGAGCAAAGTGGACTGAGTTTATTCAGGAAGGTGTTGAGATGCTTGGCATGAAACTGATGCTTCCAACAAGGATCGCTTTTTTATTTTTTATTTTCTGGAAATACAGGATATTCTCATGTTCCCATTAAATATTTTTATTCTGGGAAAATCCTTGAAATGGATACAGGTTAAATAAATATTATGTTTCATATAATTTAATCCATGCTCCTGAAAACAATATTTCTTTGTAAATGATACAAAATGTGTCACTTATGATGCATCAACCAGAAGAAAAGAAATGATGAAAAAAGACCTCACAAATGGATCTATTTGTTTTTTAGAAACAATGCTCTTCTGCCACCTGGTGGATAAAAAGCAAACTGCAACAGAGTTCATGTTTTACTGCATTCTTCATGTTTTACAGCATAAAAATGTACACCCTGAGGGAGAAAACTCATCCTATTATACATAACTTCATTTGTTTTTTTTCACAAACAAAAAGCTCTCGCGTCAGCCTCGTGTCTGCCTTGGCACATCTTCAATGAAAATTTCAAAAAGGAAGTGAAGAAAAAACAGGACGTTGTCAGTTCAGAAACTCATGTCCTGCACATTTGGCTTACTTAACAACAGAAAATGTTCAACCTGTTAACATAGAGTCCAACTTAAAATGAGACAAGGTGCAGAAAAAGAGATAAAAAAAGAAATCATAGATCGTCAACTCTTTGTTTATGTTATTTGGAGGTCTGGTGTTTTCGCTCAGATTCCTTAACAAGGACAAGGAAGCCAGTCAGGCACCTGCAAAACAGAGACATATTTACATTAGGGCTGTCAATCGATTAAAATATTTAAATTGCTATTAATCACAAATTATATATTCCGTTCAAAATGTACCTTAAAGGGAGATTTGTCAAGTATTTAATACTCTTATCAACATGGGAGTGGGCAAATATGCTGCTTTATGCAAATGTATGTATAGATTTATTACTGGAAATCAATTAACAACACAAAACCATGACAAATATTGTCCACAAACCCTCACAGGTACTGCATTTAGCGTAAAAAATATGCTCAAATCATAACATGGCAAACTCAAGGCCAACAGACAACAACAGCTGTCAGTGTGTCAGTGCTCTGACTTGACTATGACTTGCCCCAAACTGCACGTGATTATCATTCACATATCTTGAGGTCAGAGGTCAAGGGACCGCTTTGAAAATGGCCATGCAAGTTTTTCCACGCCAAAATTTGGTGTAAGTTTGGAGCGTTATTTAGTCTTTTTCACAACAAGCTAGTATGACATGGTTCGTGCCAATGGATTCCTTAGGTTTTTTAGTTTTATATGATATCAGTATCTTCACTCTAGCTTTAAAACTGAGCCGACTACTACCTAAGAATCACAAGTTGCGTTAATGTGTTGTGGCGTTAAAACAAATTTGCGTTAATTATTATTGCGTTAACTTTGACAGCCCTAATTTACATCATATCTTTCCTCTATAGGCAGGAAAGGAAAAGGGCCCTGAGACACACCGTCATGGACAGTCAGACATCAAAATGTCCAGAAATATACCTGTCATGATTTATTCAGTGTCTCCATGTCAGTTTGTTTCCATGTCAAAAAAAGCCTAAAATATACATGTCTATTCCCTCTTTTACCATTCTGAGTAACATTCAGTAATGTTGTGTGTACTGTGAAGTTTCACTAAGAATGGAAACATGCAACTAAAAGTTATTACTGGGCGGTATGGTCATTGTCATAACCAACACTGTTCTAACTTTGGCAGTTCATGAAGGACCTATCACTTATAGGTTTTCAGGGCCTATAAACAACTTTTTTTCAGATGATCTCATTCTCTTGGGAGGCTTTGTTTCAGTGTTAGTGGACTACTGTGTGTTTGTATCACAAACAAAGCTATAGCACTAAAATCTAGAGTAGGGCTGCACCATATTGGAAAAAACTTTTTTCACCAGATGACAAAGTACCTGTTTTTGTACATTTTAAAGGGGACTTATCATTGTCATTTCCAGGTTCATACTTGTATTTTGGGTTTCTACTAGAACATGTTTACATGCTTTAAAGTTCAAAAAACACATTATTTTTCTCATACTGTCTGTCTGAATATACCTGTATTCACGCTCTGTCTGAAACGCTCCGTTTTAGCACCTGTCTCTTTAAGACCCCCTCCTGAAAAAGCTCAGTCTGCTCTGACTGGCTTGCGGGAAAAATATGGTGCACCTTTGCGAAGGTAGTTCTCTGCCTAGGGACTACGGATGTAAATTAGCATTCTTGCTAACTGCGGCATGTTTACATCTTGTACTTCATACTGATGTTCATTAAAGTGCTCTGTCCCTATCAAATAAACAAATGAATGAAAATGAAAAATAAATCGTGCAGCCCTACTCTAGAGCTATATGATTAAAAATAAGTGGTCAGTGGTACTCACCGTATTGGTATGTGGACCGGGGTGGTGAGTGAAGTGCACTGTGTGGACCGCTGGGGGCCTGAGGGCCTAAACCTTTCCCACCAATATGGAGACGGGACCTCTGCACAGCCATCGCCACCGCCTGTGCAAATCTGGATGGGGCGGCACTCATCTTGACCGGAGGTCTTGGTGCAGCTGCAGGCTGATCAGTCATGGCTGAGGTGGACTCTTGATGCTGGTCCTCGCTGAATGCATTCGTTTGCCCATTGGAGGTCGAACTTGGTGGCTGAGACGATGGCAGAGAGGAAGTTGTGGAGTCTTCTCTCTTCTCCTCCATGACCTCTATGTTTTCATTAAAGAAGACAGGTGGAGGAGGGGGAGGGAAATAGTTGTCCTCTTCTTCCTCTTCTGGTACCACTTCCTCCTCATCAGTGTATGAACCACAATGGTCCATGTCTGTACTTTCAGACTGTCCACTGGGGCTTTGACAGTCCTCTGAGTTGATCTGACCATCACTGGTAGGTTCTCCTTCACTGCAATCTGACGGTACTGCCAGTGTCGCCTCAGATGGGACTTCAGGTTCATCCTCTTCCTTCTGCTTTTCAGCGGTGTCCCCAACCTCAGAAAGAGGTGAGCCTGGACTATCCTGGTTGTCTAAATCAAGCGGCGGTGGAGGAGAAGTCTGAATCTCCTGAGAAGAGGGTTCTGGACTCTGCAAAGGTGTTTCTGTCTCTGATCGGTCAAGAGAACACGGATCCTCCTCTGTCTTTCTCTCTGATCTGTCAAGAGAACACGGATCCTCCTCTGTCTTTCTCTCTGATCTGTCAAGAGAACACGGATCCTCCTCGGTCTTTCTCCCAAGCTCAGGAGAAGCTTCGCTCTCAGGGTTATCGTGTACTACTATCTGGTCCGGGGTGAGGTCGGGATCGTGGGACTTCTGCGTCTTCGAGGGAACCACTTTAAACGTGGTCATCCCCTTCCTCTGTATGGGATCCTCCCACTCATGCTCAGTGGGGAGGTCGGATGTTCGAACGGATTCAGGTTTTGCACAGAAAGACCCGTTATTTGAACACCTCGGAGTCGTCGGCATAGAGAAGGAGCCGTTGTATAATTTTGGGAAGGTGGCAGAGTTCCGCAAACGCTTAACCAGAGTTCCTTTGGAAATAGAGGACGTCAGGACTTTAGCAAGAGCACAGCGGGCGTCGGATAAGTCTTTCCCTCGAAACGAGGGCAGATATGGTTCGGCCACTTCATGGAGATGAGCAAATCGACGTAAGGAGGATGAGGATGGACGTGGTGATGAAGATGAGGGTAGTGATAGGTATACAGAGTCTGACTCGTCGCTTTCTCTCAGCTCCTCCACAGTGATCAGGGAGTCTACAGGCCCTGGAGAAACAGGAAAGGCTGAATTATTCAAATTAAGGGTCTTAAAACTTTGATACACTTTAAGAAATGTCCCTTTAAAGAAATTGCTATATTTCCAATGGAAGCTCTGCACATTTAACATCAATATTTATCATTTAAGTATCCCAAACACATAAGAAACGTAGAAGTAACACAGAGAATACTGGGCTCTAAAGAACCGGTGACTCAATTCTCGCTCAAATCACATTTTTGAGGGGCTTACAGTGCTCGAAAAGTTGTGAAACTTTGCACACATATCAGGAGTGGCAAAAATGTACATGTGACATTGGTATGGTTGTGGCAAAATAGCTCGCTAGCGCACCAGCGGTGCATTTCACTTAGATCTATGAAATTTGGTAGGTATATGAAACATGTTGAGATGTGCAAAAAAAGTCTCTGGGAGGTATACCATAAACCCAACATGAAGTCGGCCATTTTTAATTTTAGGGCCTCTTTCATTAGAGCCAATTTGCCCCGCCCCCTACACTTTAACCACGCCTCATTTCAGAACTCATGACCCATTTGTTGATGACTCTTGTGGGAGGCATCATCGCACTCAGCAAAGTTCCTTTCATTGTGCCCGGCCACGTCGACCGGCGTACCCCCGACATGCGGGAAGGTGCAAGGTCCCGTTCATCGTTGTTTGTAGCTGTAATTCTTTTTTTTTAACTTGAACTTGAACTTATGAACTTGAACTTATTCAAAAGTTCGGAGACCTAAACACATTTTTAAAAATAAAATCAAGTATTAAAGTTTAAATAATTGTTCCCAATTTTATTGTGATAAGAGAAATACTAATCATTAATGAATAAACCCTGCATATAAAATTGTAAAAATGTTAAGTTTTTCTGAAAAATATATAAATGAATCATCAGAAGAACCAAGATCAAAGAATTGTAATGAAACATAAATATATTACAAACATGAAAATACAATAAGAAGAACAATATAGTAGAGAAAGAAATGAGCATGTATCATTAAAAACATGATTTTAGGAAAAAAGAAAAATGTATCATTTCACAAAGGGGTGACGAAAAATTATATTTGCTTATAGATGTACAAAATACTAATGTTGATCTGGCTTCTGTTTTGTAAGTAAAGGCACGGCAATTTGTTTACAAAATGTAATCTATTGAAAGGAAAACACAAAAAAACTTAAGACAAAACAAGAGAGTTACAGAATTTCAACAAAAAAATGACAGATAAGCAGACAAAAATAAAAAAAACAGGACAAATAAATAGCATTTAAGTGCAGCAGGCAACAGTGACAGACATCCATAAAAGCCACTAAGACGGGAAGGAGGAAGAAGAGGCCAACGCAGGAGGAGGACGGAGAGGAGGAAGAGGGATGGTGGAAGGAGGAGAGGAAAAGGAGACAGCAGCAGCAGCCCTCAATCACCCCCTTCAGGTAACACAGTCTGGAAGCAGGGAGGAGAAAAAGCTCAGCTTTAGGGCGGCGATCTTCAGTCTAAAAGGTTTCCAACAAACAACTCCAAAATGTTAACAGTTAAGTCTCATACTGATGAAAAAGCCAGATTTTGGTAGTTTCGAGGAGGTAACCCGCAAATTGCAAAAAACTCTTGCGAAACTCGCTGACCTCAACCATTCAAGGTCAATGCCTAACCTTAACCATTGGAGATCAATACCTAACCTTAACCATTGGAGGTCAATGCCTAACCTCAACCATTGGAGGTCAATGTCTAACCTCAACCATTGGAGGTCAATGCTTAACCTCAACTATTGGAGGTCAATGCCTAACCTTAACCATTGGAGGTCGATGTCTAACTTCAACCATTGGAGGGCAATGCCCAACCTTAACCATTGGAGGTCAATGCCCAACCTCAACCATTGGAGGTCAATGCCCAACCTTAACCATTGGAGGTCAATGCCTAACCTCAACCATTCAAGGTCAATGCCTAACCTTAACCATTGGAGATCAATACCTAACCTTAACCATTGGAGGTCAATGCCTAACCTCAACCATTGGAGGTCAATACCTAAGCTTAACCATTGGAGGTCAATGCCTAACCTTAACCATTGGAGGTCAATGTCTAACCTCAACCACTGGAGGTCAATGTCTAACCTCAACCATTGGAGGTCAATGCCTAACCTTAACCATTGGAGGTCAATGCCTAACCTTAACCATCTTGCGAGAGTTTCCCAAATTGTGGGTTAC
>CAKALU010000513.1:49094-60948 GCA_916700995.1 Hozukius guyotensis
ACCTCAACCATTCAAGGTCAATGCCTAACCTTAACCATTGGAGATCAATACCTAACCTTAACCATTGGAGGTCAATGCCTAACCTCAACCATTGGAGGTCAATACCTAAGCTTAACCATTGGAGGTCAATGCCTAACCTTAACCATTGGAGGTCAATGTCTAACCTCAACCACTGGAGGTCAATGTCTAACCTCAACCATTGGAGGTCAATGCCTAACCTTAACCATTGGAGGTCAATGCCTAACCTTAACCATCTTGCGAGAGTTTCCCAAATTGTGGGTTACCTTCTAGACACGACACTGCAGTTTGGTTGGTATGAAACTCCGTGAAACGTGAAAATGCTATTTTGAACTCTCACAGACCATGATTATGTAAGTGTAGGAGGACAGGATCAAGAATGTGTTCATCAACTCTTGGCTGGGAGTTGTTTTTCCAGCCTAGGATTGATACCAACTCAGCAGTGTGTTGCACTATCACGGCCAAAAGAAAACAAGGGAGTGAACCAAGACACTGAAACTGCTGAGGGCAATTTAGTCAGATAATAAGAACACGAAAAGTTTGCCTTTTCTTTCACTTTGCCTTTTCTTTTTTTACGCCAGAGTGCACAATGGAGTGTTTCTCACATAATTACAGATCCCTAATAACCTACGTCTAATAACAGAATGGTCATTGTCCATTCAAGTCGGTGAGGTCAGATCAGTAGAAAGGAGAGAAGCTGAACCCAGGTGGGGAAAGCATATCAGGCAGACTAATACAAGGGAATGAAAGCTTGGACAATAGAGGGATTTATCTCGGAACAGACTGAAGCCAGTTATGTTCTATGAACAAGGCTCTCCGGGTCACTTTAATTGCCCTGAACAGGGTTAAATTGTTCTGACTGATAAAAAAGCAGCGCTGGATTTAACTGCTAAATCTTCCCATTTGATGGTATTCGCTTTGACATTTTAATCTTGATTTAACTTGACCTCGTGTGGCGCTGGCTGAAGCCGTGAGGATTTGGCAGATACAAGAATTCACCCCACTCTAAACCCATTTGATTTCCACTGAAATACTGTAAAAGGTCAATTGGGATTATTCGACCAGCATATTTCATATCTGCTGCCATTTCAATGATGCTGCCTCCACAATCACCACTGCGTGGAAAAATAAACAGAAAGCTAGCATTGACTATTATGTAATGGTCCTGACCCTAATTTATATACTGTATTTTATATATGGAAGCCCTGAGAGGCAAGTGAGAAAAGAAATTTCAGGTGATCTGATGTGAATTGTTTTCTCTCCTGTGTTTATGACTTAAAAACAAGTGAAAAAACAATTTCCAGGATAATCTTTTAAGTTTCTTAAATTTTTTTCTTCATCTGTGATTTTTTTTCTTTTTTTTCCATGCACTCTAAACTCAAGGTATACAGTATATACAGTATATTGTGTGTTATATAAATTAATACTCACCTGGAAGAAAACATGAATGCTTTTATGCCTATTTATAACATGGGGTAGTGGTGCACTTTAGCCCCTTGTGGCCAACATGAGTATTACAACATCAAATAAAAAGTTTTTTTTCACCTACCAAAATGGGGGTTTTTTTACACGTTTTCACAGATTTTTAAAAAGAAAAACTTAGAAAAATGATTGTGCAAAACTTTTTTTTCCACATGGCAAAAAAAATTTCACATATTTCCACAGATAAAAAAAATAGAAAAATTATTGCAAAAAAAGAGAAAAAAGAAAAAAGAAATTCACCTGCGAAAACCTTTTTTTCACCTATTTTCACAGATAAAAAAAAAACGTAGAAATATATAATCCTGGCAAAACATTTTCCCACTTTGTTCAGTGATATATTTTTTAAGAAAGTTAGAAAGATTATCCTGACAAAATCTTTTTGCACCTGTTCTTAAGTCATAAACACAGGAGAGAAAAACATTTAGATCAGACTTAGAAAATGGATCACCAGAGTTGTTTTTCTCACTGGCCTCTCAGGGCTTCCGTATGCATACCTTTAAATAGCCACAATTATCACCCATTTTATTGAGTTGACAGGCTGAGATCTCAATCATTAGAATTCAATGGGTCCAGCACAGGATCTGGTAGCCCTTCTTTTAAATCTTAATCACTAAAGGTCAAAGGTCATCAGTCATCAATGAAGGTGTTACCTTTAAGCTGTGTGTCTGCCTGCAGCTCCTGGTGGGTGTTAGCACAGGGAGGAGGTGGGGCCCTCCTCTTGGTTCTCCTTAAGGTGGACTCTGCAGACGTCTACACACACAGACACACAGACAATGACATTAAATGACATCCTGTTGACTTCAGTGTTTCTTCATTGTTTGAGAGACATTGAGACGGACCCATGCTCTAATGTTCCACCAGAGTTTATTGAAATCTGATTGGTGGAAGTAGTAACAAGGAAGAAGAAGAAGGGGGAAGAGGAAGAGAAGAAGAAGAGGATGAAAGAGGAGAAGAAGGAGGAGGAAGAGGAAGAAAAAAAGAAGAGGAGGAAGAATGAGGAAGAGAAAAAGGAGGAGGAAGTGAAGAAGGAGGGGGAAGAGAAGAAAAAAGAGGAAGAAGAAGAGAATGAGGAGGAGCAGAAGAAGAAGGAAAAGAAGGAGGAGGAAAAGAAGAAAAAGAAGGAGGAGGCGGAGGAAGAGAAGGAGAAGAGGAAGAAGGAAGTAGAAAAAGAGGATGAAGCAGGAAGAAAAAGTGGAGAAGAAAAAGAAGAAGGATGAAGGAGGAGAAAGAGAAAAAGAAGGAGAGGGAAGAGAAAAAGGAGGAGGAGGAGGAAGATAATAAGAAGGAGGAGGAAGAGATGAAGAAAAAGAAGGAGGAGGAGGACGAGAAGGAGAAGAGGAAGAAGGAAGTAGAAGAAGAGGATGAAGCAGGAGGAAAAAGAGAAGAAGAAGAAGAAGCCTTCTCAAAGCCAACCCACCTGTGACCCTCCTGCATGACAGCTGCTGAGGTTGTTGGGGAGGCTCATTGAGGCACCCATGGGTGGCTGAGGAGCTCGTCTCTTCTTGGGCGTGTCTGCTGGCAGAGTGTTAAAGGAGGAAACACCCGGAGCTTTCACACTGAGACCCGGAGAAGCTGGCGCGCTCCCTGCCCCGTCCTACCGAGAGCAAATTATTATTATTATTAGAGAACATAGATCCACATATCAGCTCCTGCAGGCGAAGAACACACTGTACCATTCCAGCTGTTTTCTTCCTTCTCCTGAACAAGCTGAGGAATCCGTTGTTGTCCTTCTGTTTCTTCTCCTTCTTTGGCAGCTCTATAGAATAATAATAATATCTTGATTAGTATGTAGCAGAGAGGCTGGATAATACGGAGACTGTGCATGAATGTGTTACCTTGTAGTGGAGGTGGTGTGATGACCTGTGTTGGCGTGACAGCTGCTTCAGACAGAAAACACCATCAGCTCAGATTGTACAGTATGAACAGATATAGAGCTGTTATATTGTCAGAATTAAATACCTTCTAAATATTCCTTAAGATGAGCTGTGTTGACCTCAGGGTTTGGTCTAAACCTTGTGGTCACCAGGCCTTTCTTGATTTTAAAGATTTGCCACTAGATGTCGCATTCTCCCTCCCTCGTTCCATTGCATTTACTTCACAACAAGTGGTTGCCAGGCACTTACCGTCAGCCATTTATCCGTATTCTGAACTGACGACTCAAGAGATAACAACGTCGTTTGTCTATTGGCTCACAAGCCTTGTTAGAAGTGGGAACCAAACGTCAGATATCCTCCACAGAGTTAAACAAAACATTAAATTTTTTCGACCTGCCAATTTTTTTAAAAATTTGATTAATTTGATTAATTCACAATCATAATAGTTTTTAGGACATACTTTTATTCAGCACCTTTCTAAAAGCTCTGTGGATGTATTATTTAAAAAAAACAATATTTGTCTGCATAAAAATGTTATCAATAAGACCTTTAAACGCTTTACCTCGCCATCAGACAACCCTTTCTGAAGGGGAACTTTATCGCTCTCTTTAAAGCCACCAGACTCCATTCACAAAAACAGTAATTTTACCTCTCAGAACACGGGTATACGTAAAACCCCCACTTCAAAAAATCCAAACTAACCCTTTCAATTATTTTCAATCTTAGCTAACGTTGACTCAGCTAGTGCTAGCGTTCTCATTATTCATAACCTTATTGATTAGCTTGCTTTGGTAGCCTACGTCACTGCTTTTTGCTAACGGCCCAATGGGCGTTTCCATTTGAAAAACCCGGAAAAGAACGTAGATGAACCCGCCCTTTAATTCTTACATTGGACGTTAATGCCAAAATGTTAAAAGCACCTTTCTAACAGCTCTAGTCAGAGGTCGTCAGTTTACTCAATGAGAGAAAAGGTTGGGAACCACTAACATACCTGCTTCAGGTGTCCTGGGTTGGTGTTGGTGGTCAGTGGACTCCTTAGCAGCGCTGTCTTTGGCGAACACTTCCCTCAGGCCGTGTTCATTCAAGGTCTTGGTCAGGTCCAGCAGCTCATTGGACTGAGAGTCTCTCAGTAGGACGGTTGTCTCTACTTGAAACTCGCACTTGTCACACACCACCGGCAGCAGCATCTCAAGGGGCACTCTGGGATTCACCCGCACCACGGCCTTATGGGACTTATTGTAGTTGATCAACAGACGCACAGATGCCTGCAAAGACAAATTTTCTTATACAACTATAGAATGAAAGTAAAATACACCAAGATAAATATCGATTTCACATTAGTTATGGCTTCTTTTTTTTTTTTTTACCTCGGGCATGTACGGCCTCCTGATCTTTATTTCCTCCATCCCTTTGGGCTTCAGCACAATCGTGTCCGCTTCCAGTGAGCCGATAGGAGAGTTGGGTTTGAAGCTGATGTTGTTCTTGTTGGGCGACAGAACCTCGACGGTGTAGTCAGACGGATTCAGATGGTAACTTGCACAAAGGGTCACCAGTAGGTCCATCACTGGTTTACTATTAAGAGGAGGAAATTCAAAGAAAATCACCATAAATAAACTACATCTTATGATTTTGCATTGTTATGAAATTCACAATTCTCAAATTATCGAATGCTAGTGCACGTTTATCACAAAACTAGAACTTTGCAAAGAGGGAATAGACCAAACATTGGCAGGAAAACAATTTAAATATTTATCTCTAAATATATACAAATAAAGAACTGTGACTTTTTTTAAAGGTGCAGTGTGAAGGATCTGGCGACAGCTAGCGGTATGGTTGCAGATTGCAACCAACTTAAACTTCTCCCGTGTGCCAAAGATGTACCAGAACTACAGTGGCCAACGCAAAAATGTGAATGGCCCTATTAAATGAATAAAGAAATCAATGCAGATGAGGTCGAGATGTCCTGATTTTAGCCCCTAGTATGAGTCAAGCTCCAAGAACACTACATTTCCCACAATGCCATCTAAACTAGCATAGGGCCAAGACAGGTCCAGGGCATCAAAAATGTGGCATTAACATCCAATGAAAGAACTAAAGGGCAGGTCTACTTAGCTCCACCCTCTCGTTTTACTTCTGGTTGCAAAAAAACAAGATGGCGACGGCCAAAATGCCGAATTCAAGGCTTCAAAACGGCAGTCCACAAACCAATGGGTGACGTAATGTTGACTACGTCCACTTCTAATATACAGTCTATGGGACCCGCCCCTTTAAGAGGCCATACTGCCTATGGTCATGTAAATGTATCTATGAAAATTGTACAAGATCTGTACATAAAAAGAAAAAATCTTGTAATATGGCCTACCTTCCATGCACCGTGGCGTTCTTCTCCAGCCCCCCTGGCAGAACCACAGACAGAGAGTGGTCTCTCTCCAGTGGATTCACCTGCTCATCCATCTCAATGGACCTCAACGGAACTCAAAAGCCTCTCCAGATCTGATGTTGTTCCCAACGTCAGGTAAGCCGCCTGAAAGATGTTTCAGTTATTAGTGTACAGTAAGTGGAAAAACCTACATCACATGACCTCACACACCCAAACGATGTCTCAGAGAGCTGAGGCTGTTCACACCATCGTAGCAGGAACACCATACAGTCCATACATGACTGTTGGTGCCGGTGTGAAATGTCTCACAGCTGCTCTAAAACATTTCGAGAATGAGATTTGAAGGCCTGACTCTAACTCCCATTTTAAACCTACAAATCTATTATTCACAGTTACATTTCTGTTTTATTTTTGTTAATTATTTGTTTTTTTTACTCACAATATGCCAGTATTTGAGTGCCTTAGCTGTTAAAGTAAGAATTGTAGCCTATAAGCAACTGTTAAAAAAGTTATTTTCTGCATTTGCTTTGTTTTCCCTATTGTAGCGACCGAACCGTGACCCTAAAAACCGAGGTACACTGAACCGCGAATATTATGTACAGTTACAACCCTACACAGTATGACTGCAACTACCGATTACTGCTCATTATCTATTAATCTTCTTAGTTTTCTTGATTAATCATTTGGTTTATGAAATATCAGAAAATAGAAGACCAAATTGACATATTAGGCTTCTTTTGTCAAACCAAAAAAAACAAATATATTCAGTTTACCATCATAGAAGAGGAAGAAAACCAGCAAATATTCACATTATTGAGAATTTAGTGTTTCTTTGCTTTAAAAATTACTTTTAAGATTAGTCATTTGCATAATAGGACAGAAATGCATAAAGAACTTTGTAAAGAAATGTATAGAGAAAAGAATACAGAAATAAATACGTTTGGGGGAATAAATAAGGGGTGAAATGCAAAGGGAAAATCGTGCAGAAATAAATAAATAAATACTTTTAAAAATAAATAAAAAATAAATGTAAAAATAAATAAATGCACAAATAAACGACTACATTTTAAAATGAATAAACATAAATACATAAATAAATAAAAGAGAAAATAAACAGAAGAGTAAATAAATAAGGGAAGCATTACAAAGATAGATACATAAATAAATGAATACATTTAAAAATGAAATACATAAAAAAATACATGAATGAATAAAAAGTACATGCAAAATAAATAAATACATTTTTAAATTAATAAAAATATATACAGACATAAATAAATAAAAGGAAAAATTAAGAGTAAATAAATAAGGGAGTTTGTACAAAGACAAATACAAAATAAATTAAAATAAATACATAAATAAATAAAGGGGAAAATTAAACAGAAGACTAAATAAATAAGGGAATTCATACAAGGATGAATGAATAAATTGCAACAGAAATAACAATTTATGTCTACATTTATTTTTAATATTATTTTTGCCACATTTAATGAAATTTTTTAATTTTTATTCTGGCCATATAATCACAGCTATAATAGTAAACCTTGTATTATTATTTGCACAAATAAAGCCTTAAATCTATTTTTAACATTGTAGGCTACCTGATGCATTCAAATGTCATCGTTTACCTGAAAAGCCTCTTCCTCAAACAGGACAGTCCAAATCCGCCAAAGGAACTATTTCCTCACAAAAAAAAGTATCCAAAGTGTCGCAAAAAGCAGAATTAGAACCACGAATGGAACGTTTGCAACTTTGCTGCGTTCCACGACTGTCCGACGCTGTTTGGGTGAAGTTGAGGAGACTCATCGAGGACTCCCTCCAGGAATTTAACCCCTCTCTCTCTGAGTTCAACTTTGACCTCCTGTAGTTCTCTATCACTACAGGAGGAACAGCCTCTTTACACAGAGTGATTAAAGCCGACGCCCTCAGGTTGTATTCTAAGCTCTGCAGCTCACCGGAGCGTGCCAGCAAAACAGCTGTGTGTATCTGTCCATCAACATGCGCGTGCCACTGCTCCGCGCGCTCACGTGAGGAGGTGACTGAGGACAAATACAACAAAACTTATTTTTGATTTCGACGATTTTCATATGAGTAAATGTCGGTTTAGTCACTATCTATCGCTGAAGCAGGTGACACAATGGTGATGGAGTCTATTGGTCCACTGATGAAAGTACTGCAATATTTAAATATTTGCAGTATTGTGAATGCAGTCTGTGGTGCCATCAAAAGTATAGAAGCAAAGAGACGAAACTCTGGTGTTATTTTGACAACAGCCGCTGCCGCCATTTTGGACTGTTTGTTATAAAAATCACCTTCCTACATTATGTCCATACTGAATGCACTTCTGTTACGTCATGTAAACAAACCACGTAGGCTACCTATTAGCTGTGTGTTCGAGATCAGACTGGAGACATAACCACTTATCTTCCTACGTTTGTTCTTCATTCATTCAGTCATTCATCATCTGTAACCATTTATCCTATTCAGGGTCGCGGGGGGGCCGGAGCCGATCCCAGTTGACATTGGGCGAAGGCGGGGTACACCCTGGACAGGTCCCCAGACTACCACAGGGCTGACACATAGAGACAGACAACCATTCACACTCACATTAACACCTACGGGCAATTTAGAGTCAACAGTTAACCTAACCTGCATGTCTTTGGACTGTGGGAGGAAACAGGAGCACCCGGAGTAAACCCACGCTAACACGCGGAGAATATGCAAACATCCGGATTCGAACCTTTGCGACAGTGCTAACCACTGTACCACCGCGCAACCCACGTTTGTTCTTTTTAAACAGAAAACACACGTTTAATATTGTGATATTTACTGGAAATAACATACAATATAGCCAGCAGCAGTAGGAAACAGGCGGAAACGTAGCTTTGCTGCTGGGCGCTGATGTTGCAATGGAACGAACAATTGACTTTCACTTCTTGGCAATATATATAAATAAAGAAAAATGCAAAAATAAATAAATTGTTTTTTAAAAATTGCTAAATAATAAGCTAAATAAATAAATACATTTTAAAATGAATATAAAATAAGATAAATGCAAAAAAAATTAATAAATAAAAAAATGTAAAAATAAATACATTTTACAATTTGCTAAATAATAAGTTAAATAAATAATTTCTTCCAAAAGAGCAGTATATTAGCATTTGGATCACTGGTAAGTCGTTGAAAGCCTGCTGTATCTTTAACATCTATTAGATTAATACCATAATGACATGATAAAAAGTCAACTTTATCCACAGACAGGACGAGATCCATGCAGCCCTTGTAGTCTGTCTTCAGCCATGTTGTTCAAGCAGTAATGCTGAGTTCCAAATAAGCTTACACTGTTTCTCCAGTAAGAGGGATTAGTGCTTTTAAAAGGCTGCGTCTCTCCATGCTCCCACATTCACAAACACTTACTATTCATACTATATAAATGCATCCACAGCCTTTTACACTCACCTGTGTCCACAGATTGTTCCCATTCTCTCTCAGCTCTCTCTCTTCTGTGTTATGAAGTGTCAGGAGGAGGGAGGTTGAGGAACAGAGAGGTTCTTTCCTCTGTAATCCCTGTTTAGCAGACGGCCCTGCCCATGTCATATGACATCACTTTGTCTGTGTTTGTGTACTGAAGGCTTTGTGGGAGGTGGTGGTGGTGATGGTGGTGGTGAGAGAGGGGGGGTATCTGCATCAGGTAACCTGGTGAACCAGTCCTCAATGTGAAAGCTTTCTCTAACCACATCAATGGTTAAAAAGTATACCACTCAATTTGTACAAAGGCCTCTAATCCACATTAGCTACTGATACTATCTATAGCTGCTGATCAGCTACAGTGTAGTCCATCATCCTGTATAGCAGGCAGACTCAATTGAATGTTCATGTCCTCTCAGGGCTGTTATGGCCTTCTGGGAAACATAGTAAATCACTAATTGAGTAAAAGTAGTTGAGGCACGATGTGGGAGGGGTGTGGACCAAAAATAGCTCCTGGAGTGCATTAAATCAGTGGACCCCCACAAGTGGTCACGATATATCTTTAAGGGGTCGCAAGACAATCTGATAAAAATTCCTCTAATGTTTGCTTTTCTCTTGAAAGCCACTGGCTAATTTAACCTCTTTAGGTCCCAAAATGTATTTAAAAAATCATGTAAGTAGACAGCTTTGTTTTAGGGGGTCACAAGCGTTGGGAACCGTTGCATTAAAGGTGCAGTGTGTAGGATTTGTGGGCATCTAGCGGTGAGGTTGCAGATTGCAACCAACTGAAACTTCTCCCGTGTGCCAAGCGTGTAGGAGAACTACGGTGGCCGATGCGAAAACGTGAATGCCCTATCTAGAGCCAGTGTTTGGTTTGTCCGTTCTGGGCTACCGTAGAAACATGGCGGCCAGCTCCGTGAAGATATAAAATGCCTCATTTTAAGGTAACGAAAACAACAATTCTTATTTACAGGTGATTATACACTAAAGACAACACACTTATCTATATTATATACCATTTCTACCAATAGATCCCCCTAAATGCTACACACTGTTCCTTTAATTGGTACAATTATGAACAAATATCTGCAAAGGACAACCATCAGCCTCAGCTGTATTTCGTGTTTCGTGCTAATTAGCAAGTGTTAGCATGCTAACACGCTTAACTAAGATGGTGTTCATTCATGGTAAATATTTTTTCCTGCTAAACATCAGCTTTTACCATCGCCACTGTGAGCATGTTAGCATGCTAACATTAGCATTAATGGCCTCACAGAGCTGCTACCAAAAGGTTGTCATTCAAAGGAAAGATGTAAAAATACTTAAGTCGCCCACTTTGCGCTTTTTTATCCAAAATGTCATATTTAAAGGCGCAGTGTGTAGGATTTGGAGGCATCTAGCTGTGTGGTTGCAGATTGCAACCAACTGAAACTTCTCTCGTGTCCTAAGCGTGTAGGAGAGCTACAGTGGCTATCTAGAGCCAGTGTTTGGTTTGTCCGTATTGGGCTACTGTAGAAACTTGGCAGCCGGCTTCCTGTAGATATGTACAGCTCATTCTAAGATAAGCTAATGCTACACATTGTTCCTTTAAACATTTGAATGATTAACTAAATTAAAATAGAAGATTGGGCTGGTAATAAAGAGAGATTAAACTGGAGAAAAAGGGAAAGAAAAAAACAACAAAAGGAAAAAAAAAAAAAAAAATGTTAGCTCTGGGGCAGCCTGTAGTAGTATCTTGATTCATCTGCATACAGTAGTGAGCACTAGCAGGCAGCTAAGTGGGAGTTTTAATGAAATTAAGCACACAGTGAACACATGTTCACACCTACTGTAATCTTGTAATCTCATTGTGAAGGAGACTCAGTGGGATTGTACCGTGGCCGGCTGGCAGTAAACAGATCGCCGTGTGACTGTCGAGGTTGATGAACTCCTTCTGATGACTAACGGATGAGCAGAGAGGCTGTTAGTTAGTCACACCGTCCAGTCTGTCGCTGTGTGTCAGCACTCGGCGTGTTGTGAAATACACCCACCACGGTCTCTCCGCCCTGGACCAGCAGCTTTGTGTGATGGCGTGACACCGGCGAGCTTTATTTTTTCCTGTCTAAGGAAATCAAAATGGCAACATTATGAGTTCACTTCCTCCGTGTTATCCTCTGCTCAACATTCAATGTTAACAGTCATGTGTAGACTCCAGATCTATTCTTGGATAGATTTGTGTAAACTCAGGAAGTTTTTTTACCCAGCAGTGTACAGAATGTGTACTGCGCCATTTTATTTCTGTTTTTAGCCAAACTTTACTGTAACTCAAGCGTCTAACAGCCTTCCTTTGACGTGCCACATCCTTCTGTTTGAACAAGGCTTCCAAATTCATCACTTTGCCTCTAATGAAACACACAGTAAAGTCACAGAGAGCTGCCAAGAAGCTGCTTTGGAAACACCGTTCACACTGGTGGAATATAACCAGGGAAACACTGTTTACTGTATATGGCAGCTTTCCATGTGTTATTATTTCACCCGTCAGTAGCTTTGTACAATACTGATTAAATTGCACAATAATTCAACTGTGCAATACTCTGTCACTTATACTGTACATTTCAAGAAATATTCTTATTTAATTCTTATTTATACTATC
>CAKALU010000513.1:61463-75302 GCA_916700995.1 Hozukius guyotensis
ACCCGTCAGTAGCTTTGTACGATACTGATTAAATTGTACAATAATTCAACTGTGCAATACTCTGTCACTTATACTGTACATTTCAAGAAATATTCTTATTTATTCTTATTTATACTATCCTTGCATTTATATTTAACACACTTAAAGGGCCGGTGTGTAACATTTCAGGAGATCTATTAGCAGAAATGGAATATAATATTCATAACTATGTTTTCTTTAGTGTATAATCACCTGAAACTAAGAATCGTTGTGTTTTCGTTATCTTAGAATCAGTCCTTCATATCAGCGTTATTCAGCTGGTTGCAATCTGCAACCACACCACTAGATGCTGCAAAATCCAACACACTGTCCCTTTAATAGAGCCCACTACTCAGCATTTTATTTATTTATTTACACTGTGGTTATATATTTTATGTATTTGATGCACATATTTGTACATATTTATTTATGCTTTTATATTTCTGCAACTGTATATGTTGTTTTTTAATGACGCTGCTGTTTGTTTTTGAGCTGTAATCGAATGTTTTTAAAGTGCAGCTACTTGTTGTTATTGTCATTAGTAGGTTAATTGTTGTTAATTGTTCTTTGTTGTGTTTTTTGTTCAATTTCTGACTTGTTTTATTTGTTGTTGATTTATTGTTTTGCTTTGTTTTGGTTGAAACTTGTTTTCTTTTGTTCCCTTGTTTTTCTTTGGATTTTAATTCCATATTTGTTTTTATATCGTGATGTAGTGTTTTTGTACGGACCCCAGGGAGAGTAGTTTCTACCGTAGTAGTAACTAATGGGGATTCCAGGTAAATCAATCAATCAATCAATCAATCAATCAATCAATCAATCAATCAATCAATCAAACTAACAAATAAATATATAAATAAATAAACAATCAAACAAACAAACAAAAAAACAAACAAACATAATTAAACAAACAAACAATCTCAGAATTGATATAGTGTTGTGTACACATATGCAGTCACATGTGTATGATTTGGGTTGAATAAATGATTGCAAGTACACTGACCGTCAACCCACAGTGTTTGAAGGCTTCATTTGCGACTTTACCATTAAAACCCCATCGGTAGTCTGGGTTTGTGCAGCCCAGACAGCCAGAAAACTATGTTTAGAGAGATTTTAATGAGGAAATTAACCTGAAACTGTAAAAATGGGGGGACAAAAATTGGATTTTGAAAATTGAGGGGGACTTGTCCTCCCATTCCTTGTGGAAATGACACCCTTGGCTGTAGTAAGACATTAGAAATTCACTGTGCATGAGCAAAACAATGATTGGGTAAATGCTGCAGCAGTAAAACAATACATGAAAAGCCCATTAAGGCGTGCTTGTAAAAAAGAGTTGTCAGTTATGTTCACATGGTGAAGTGAAACTGCGGTGCAACCATGTGAGAGTGACACGCTTCATCGAGCTACGGGTGTGTCAACCTCTGCTGAGGGATGCAGTTTACCCTCGTTTTCACTTCCCAAATGGAGTTAACGCCTACATGAATCACACAACTATGAATTTACATAAAATATCTTGTTTATATTGGTGGCTATAACTACTGTAGTTTCACAAGATCTCCATTTTCCTCCCAACTTCAGAAGAGAACTAACTTTATTCCACTCTATAAGCATTATGTATTTATGTTTGGGTGTAATTTCACCAAATGTCCAGCAGATGGCATGAGTTTACAAGAAGAAGCAAGGAGAGGACTGATGTCTAGGTACACCAAAGTGGTCTCCATGTGAGTGCGCACATGAAGTTTCCTGACACCTGACCATGTATCATTAGTAGTAAATAAAGTTTTTTGTACTGCCAGTACAACAACATAGAACTGAAATAATGATAATCTTAAGTTTTGTTTCCATTATTTCTAGGTCTGTCAAAGTTAACGTGTTAATAATGCGTTAAATTCATTTTAAAGCCACTAATTTCTTTAAACGCAATCGATCTTTCGGAGGTTGTAGCGGGCTCAGCTTTAAAGCACTTTTAAAAGAGTGAAGATAGTTTGTCACGAAGGAGGTTAAATAACACTCGAAAAACTGTCAGGGCCATTTTCAAAGGGGTCCCTTGACCTCTGACCTCAAGATATGTGAATGTAAATGGGTTCTGTGGGTACCCACGAGTCTCCCCTTTACAGACATGCCCACTTTATGATAATCACATGCAGTTTGGGCATATTTTTGAATGCTAAATGCAGTACCTGTGAGGGTTTCTGGACAATATTTGTCATTGTTTTGTGTTGTTAATTGATTTCCAATAATAAATATATACATAAATTTGCATAAAGCAGCATATTTGCCCATGTTGATAAGAGTATTAAATACTTGACAAATCTCCCTTTAAGGTACATTTTGAATTGATCAAAAATGTGCGATTAATTTGCGAGTAAATCATCTTTTTTTTCATCTAATTTTTTTCTATTTATTTATTTTTTATAATTTCTAACGCTGATGTTTTCTTTTGTGTACATCTTGTTTGTATTTTTGTTCGTTTCAAAGCTCATAACTTCAAAGTTTGTTAATAAACTTTTGTAAGTATGAACTGTGAATTGCATATATGAAAACAATCTAAAAAAAAAACAAAGTATAAAAAAAAATAATTTGTGAGTAATAACAAATAACTGTAATACAGCTATGTGGGTCTGTTAAAAAAATTAAAAGGCAACTTTTAAATTAAACTGGAGAGGGATTTCATGGTAAATAAATAGGATGATAACCTAAAGGAAGTGGTAATTATAGGACAAGCAGCTACCAAAATAAAACTAATTCACTATAAATTATTAAATTTAAAGAATTTAAAAGGCAACTTTTAAATGAAACTGGATAAAAACAGTGATTTTATTTTTCAATATAAATTATTAATATTATAAAAAATATTTAAATTGTTTAAAGTATAGTAATTTTTATGACATCTAACAACAGGTTGCTCTCCTTCATATTTTCTACAAGTGTACATCCAGGCCATGTTGTGCCAGTCGCAGCTATAAGGACATCATCCACTCCTCCAGCCTGACGCCTCAACCAACCAACCGAAATATTATATATATATTCAATATTTTAATCGATTAGCTTGAAAAAGTAGGTCTATTCTCTGTAACAAAAAACTGTAATAAAGCTATGTGGGTCTATTAAAAAAAGTTAAAAGGCAACTTTTAAATGAAACTGGATAAGAACAGTGATTTTATGGTAAATAAATAAAGGAAGTGGTAATTATAGGACAAGCAGCTACCAAAATAAAACTAATTCAATATAATTTATTAATTTATCCAGTCTGTTTTTAAAAATAAAAAAGCATAGTAGTTTTATAACATCTAACAACAGGTTGCTCTACAAGTGTACATCCAGGCCATCTTGTGCCAGTCGCAGCTATAAGGACATCATCACTCCTCCAGCCTGACGCCTCAACCAACCAACCGGAAGCGCGCATTGATTTCTCCACAGCGAGCAAAAGAATCAAAGGAGCTCTTATTATTAAATGATACAATCCGTCAAACAAACGCTCCACCGGGATTCTTCAACAAAAGGAGACGTTCCATTCTGGAATTGACGGTCTATCCGCTACAATAAGGGATAACATTCTGTTTATTTCGGATATGGGATCTACCTTCAGGGTCCTCACCTGCTGGGCACCGTGATGGTGGTGAGTAGACACATCTTTCAACACATCTGATTCACATTTATCTTTTGATATATACACGGTGTAAACTAGCAGATCTTTTATTATTTATTGTCTTTATAACTACGCAGGCATTTAGTCTTCAATTCACTGAGGTTATATTTCACTGGTTCTTAATTAGCTTATTATTAAAGCCCAGTTATTGGCTGTCTGACCACTAATTTATCTTCCAAACGAACAAAAATAACCATTATATATATAATATATATAAGCAACCCCTCCGATGTGCAGGGAGGGAATAATAGTAAATAACAGGCCCCATTTTGGTGTGAAAATGAGTCCTATTCATAACATGTGAAGCAACAATTGGGGCATTTACATTTACTGCAGGTTTTATTAGCAAGGTGGCAGAAAAAAACAATTTCTATTTTTGGCTCTCTGTGAAGGGGATTGATTACAAGCAACACATCTGGCAAGGACACGCCCAGACCCATTCAGACCCATTCAGTGGTTCATGGTGGGACTTCTTGCAAACTTACGTCAGTGAGCCCAAATAGCCTACACTTAGGCTTTATTTTATTTTATTTTCATTTTTTTTAATTTAATTAAATTAAATTTATTTTATTATTTTATTTTTATTTACTTAAATTTTCGTTTTATTTTAATTTATTTTATTATTATTTTGTTTTATTTTATTTTTATTTATTGTATCATTATTTTATTTTAATTTAATTTACTTTTTAAAATTTTATTTTATTTTTATTTTATTTTATTTATTTTAATTCACTTACATTTTTTTTATTTTATTTTAATTTATTTTATTTTATTATTATTTTAATTTATTTTATAAATATTTTATTTTCATTTATTTTATAATTATGTTATGTTAATTTAATTTACTTTTTTAAATTTAATTTAATTTAATTATTATTTTACTTTATTTTATTTTATTTTATTTTGATCTTTTTCCCCCATTTGAAAAGATTTTGACCCTTGCAGTAGGCAGAATATTTTTGGCATCATTAGGCAAAAATTCCATAACCTTTCAGCATATTGTAATTCAAAGTGTTCTGAGAGAAAACTAGACTTCTGCACCTCCTCATGGCTCTGTTTTCAGGCTTTAAAAAAATTTGACCAATCACAGGTCATTTCAGAGAGAGAGCGCGTTCCTATTGGCTGTGCTCCAGCTGCTGGGCGGTGCTTGGTATTTCCTCAACATGGCTGCCGGGTCACAAACTTTCTCATTTTACAGCTAAACAGTACACTACAAGATGTTTCTGAGAACATTTCACGCCAGAAATAGGCATTATAGTAACAGAATATTGATTAATATTTGATATAATAGGAAATTAGTTGTAAAGTAGTAAAGCTGTGCACTTCAACGACCCCATGTTGCCCCCGGACCTCAGGTTGAACACCGCTTGTTTCCAGGGGTCGTTGATGGGAGGCTGCTGCTGCTGCTGCTGCTGCTCGAGCGACTGAACAAGCCTCCTCAACCTCAGCCTCGGTCTCTCTCTCACCGGTTGTCTGCGTCCTTTTCCTTGTTATATTGTATCGCTCCTGGGTGTCGTCGTGCTGCTGCTGGTGCTGGTGGTGTATCTGGAGGAGGAGGAAGACATGATGGATAATTCGGCTGGCTTTTTGTTTGTCGCAAATACAGAAAAAGTGTGTATTTTCGGTAGATAACGAGGAGACATAATCATCAACATGGCGGCAGCTGCTGCGGCTCTCTTTGACACAATTAAGGTATGACACCAGTCTTTCTTATTTCTAATGAGCTACATACTTTCATGCTAGCCTCTATTTGTAGCCTGTTGAGAAAAATCAATACAACAGCATACAGGTGTTTGCTACTTATTACAGGTGGTGCACAAAACGTCCTCAAAGTGCTTTAAGGTCGCAATAAACTAAAGGTATCAGGTAGGTTTCCATTTGACTGTTGATTGCTTTTCTTCTATAAAACGCCCTTTTGACTCCATTGTGGAGTCACTCAGATGAAATGTGGGCAGCTCAGGTAGATGTAGAGAGCACACAGAGCAACATGTCTGGAACACTGTAGTCTGGAGATATTTGTTGTTGTCTCTCATACTGTACTCTGTGTGTTCCCTGCTCTCCCTTTGTCAGCACCATGGACAGAGACACATATTCTGTCTTTTGGGGGGGAAAAAAGAGAGAGCTAGTGATTTGCTGCACACTTAAAGGAGGCATTACTGCTGTGGACATGTTGTGATAGGTACCTTTAAAGGACACCATTTTCACATGCCCACATGTACATTAAAACAGTATTTGGTTGTAGGGATGTCACGGTACCAGACATCTAGTAGTCCTAAACCTAAAGGAGTTGTAGTTTTGTTGCCTAAACCTAAAGGAGTTGTAGTTTTGTTGCCTAAACCTAAGTGTTGTTGTTTCCAAACCTAAAGAAGTTGCCGTTTTGTTGCCTAAAAATAACTTTTTGTTGCCTAAACCTAAGTGTTGTTGTTGCCAAATCTAAAGAAGTTGCCGTTTTGTTGCCTAAACTTAAAGGCGTTATAGTTTTGTTGCCTAAACGTAAAGAAGTTGTAGTTTTTGTTGCCTAAACCTTAAGAAGTTGTTTTGTTGCCTAAACTTAAAGGCGTTATAGTTTTGTTGCCTAAACCTCAAGAAGTTGAAGTTTTTGTTGCCTAAACCTTAAGAAGTTGTTTTGTTGCCTAAACTTAAAGGCGTTATAGTTTTGTTGCCTAAAACTCAAGAAGTTGTAGTTTTGTTGCCTAAACCTAAAGAAGTTGTTTTGTTGCCTAAACTTAAAGAAGCCTTTTTGTTTGTGTTCAGAACATGACGTTTTCATTCAGTTTAACGTGTTGCTTTTTTCACTTTTACAACGTAGTAGGCGTAGTAGGCCCCTACTGACCCACATCTATGGTGCTTATATCGACCGATAACACCTATTTAATGGCCTGATATCAGTGGAATCGGTTGGCTGAAGCCTCAGGATGGCTTATTTTATTGTACACAATGACAACTGTGGACATTTGACTTACATCAGGAAGTGATCTCATCATGGCGACTACTATCACAGCAACCAAGTGGAACACTGAAGGCCGTCTATATGTGAACCAGTGATTCGATGTGCAGAAATGTCGGCTGTCCCTACACGTTTTCAGTCTGTCATGTTATATTTGACTCCAGGGATGACCCCGCTGATAGCTGAGCTCAGAGGTGTGGGTGTGGATGTATGTTGGGCCTACAGGCTCCATCAGGACTCACCCCCCCCCCCCCCCCACTTCCCCCTTCACCACCGCAACACAACCACCCAGCAGCTCATGCTAGACAAGCTGTCAGGCCACACATCATATAACACTGGGTCCCGGGGCAGTCTTTGGGACACTAGCAGATGTGTTTCATGAGACGGCCCTATGGGAGAAGCTACAATTAATTCACAGTTAATGCCTGATGGATTCTTAGGAACACAACATTTGCGCGGCTACTGCGGCCTACTAATGTGCCTCCACTCCAGTAATAATGGATGCTATAATTGGCTGTTTATGAGCCATGTCACTAATTTACTGTCTTCCAATATTTCTCTCTCAGCAAGAAATGGTTAAAATGAACTGTTTTATCATGTGTGTTATAGCATAAAAATGCATGTTTTTAGGACAAAAAGCTTGCGATAGTGTTTAAATTTTCCGGTGTTGAGTACAGTTGAAGGCGGCACGGTGGTGCAGTGGTTAGCACCGTTGCTTCACAGCAAGAGGACCGCAGGCTCAAACCCGGCCCTTCTGTGTGGAGTTTGCATGTTCTCCCCGTGTTAGCGCGGGTTTGCTCCGGGTGCTCAGGTTTCCTCCCGCAGTCCAAAGACATGCAGGTTTTCTCCGGGCGCTCCGGTTTCCTCCCGCAGTCCAAAGACATGCAGGTTTGCTACGGATGCTCTGGTTTCCTCCCGCAGTCCAAAGACATGCAGGTTTGCGCCGGGTGCTCCGGTTTCCTCCCGCAGTCCAAAGACATGCAGGTTTTCTCTGGGTGCTCCGGTTTCCTCCCACAGTCCAAAGACATGCAGGTTAGGTTAATTGTTGACTCTAAATTGCCCGTAGGTGTGAATTGTTGTCTGTCTCTATGTGTCTGGCGACCTGTCCAGGGTGAACCCTGCCTTCGCTCAATGTCAGCTGGGATCGACTCCCCCCCAGCGACCCTGAATAGGATAAGCGGTTACAGATAATGGATGGAATATTGGAGTGCATGTAAACGTAGACATTGTTACATGTGATAAAGTCTGGTAAAACTCACATTTGGACCATGGCGAAGCATCACTATGCTCCTGGAATAAAAACAGTGTTCCAGATTTCCCCTTGAGTTGCTCGCTACCCAGGCGCGAGCTGAATGTCAAAATAGCTTAAAATTGTCTCTCGCTCTGCTTTTTTAAAATAGAAAGAGAAATAGGTTGCCGCTCCTCCATTTCCATTCGGAAAAGGGAAGAAAGGGCTGACGACTCGAGGAGACGTCACTTTTGAGATTCTGCCAGGGGGCAGCCTCCTGTTTTCTGGGCCAGTACTGCGTCCCGCGAGGAACAAAGACCCACCTTTGAGACTGATAATGGCTCACTAGGGGTTTTTGGGAAGATCTTGTTTGTGTGCCTTCCCACTATTTCCCGTGGGACCATGATGGGCTTCTGGGTGTGGAGGGTGGTTGATGGTTTACAGGGGGAATCAATAATTACTGTCAACTACATTTATCTGTTGTTTTTTTTCAAATTTGAGGCCATCCATCAATTAATTATGCGATAAAAGGACAGTACTGCGTCTTATTCCCCAGAAACCACTTACTCCATGAAGCAAAATGCAGCAATAAGTAGATTTAGACAATAATAAATGGGGCAAAGTGGCAAGATGTATGTTCCCTTGAGAGTCCTTTTTGCTTGGCTTTTCCTCATGCTGTCCAATTCTGGCTATTTCTGTGTCCCCGTAGGCGTTTCGTCAACATCAGACCCCCTATATACTTCCTCTCTAAAGCCTCCACCTCACCTGTGACCTCTCACTGCTTCGATTTCTACCCAGAGGTCAGCGTGACACACGGCACAATTTTATGCTGCTTCAAAGAATGGAAACATAAATGTGCCTTTTAGCACATTTGTCCGCATGATGATTCTTCTTGTCGTCAGCGGTTATAAAACGCCTTTTGTGTTATTCACTCAAATCGGTAGTCGTCACTCAGACCCATTTGCATGTGAAATGTGCTCTGTTATTATTTTTTTTTTCTCCTCCAGCCTCTCAAATGCATTTCTGTATTATTAGCTCCTTAATGTCGATATACATGAGTCATGAGTCACCTGTAGGAAGGTTAGATAGTTAAAGTGCCCCTCAACTCAAACATATATTGTTCTTGTTGTTCCGACAGTCGAATGTTTGAGCTTCGCTGTACGGAATGATGTATGTGTAGAATATGACACTGGAAGGATGTTTTCACATTCATCTGCTGAAAGTGGGAAGTTTCCTTGTGCTCATTGAAAAATGCCATTTTTCAGGGGTGGGGCCTACTAGCATGATTTGTGACATCACAAATAGTTTGGAAGCCAATCCTGGTCCAGTATTCAACTTGTAAAAGTGTGATGTGGAAACTTGAAGCCTCCTACGCACCATGTCGTGGGAGGCCACGTCACAATACCAGAAATTTAGTAGCCGATACCAATGCCAGTGAAATTCCACGATTCACAATACCAGTTCGATACCACCACAAAAGTAAAACAAATAAATCCCAAGATCCCATGATGATGAAAGACACTTTTTCTTGGGACTGAGGTAGCATTTTGCCCACTGGCAACTTTGGTAAACTATTTTCATTATAAAAATAAGGAACATTTCAAACAGAGCTCTACGAGACCGGAAGAAATATGTAATATGTATATACATGTATATGTATAAACTGTATTCGTGCCTAGATGACGTCGTGTTGAGCGTTAATCGAGTAGCTACAATGTTAGCAAAGCCTAGCCCTGACTGATCCGAACTCCATTCAGAAAACAAGCATTTTAAAAGTTGTTTGCTTGTCGTCTTGCGGAAAGACCTGACAAAGCATGAATCCAGACCTTTTACAAATCGGCATCATGATGTTGTTATTTCGGCATCTTTTTGATCCGTTTATTGCCATTAAACTATGGAAAAATATTTTTATTTTTGGTTCATATCGCTGTAGTAGACCAAATTAATGGCGGAAAGAAACGTTGGTATCTACGTATGTCTTGCAGCTTGCCTCGGGCGGCGTTGAAAGTGAGCTAACGTTAGCGTAACACAAACCACTTGTTGTCGTCACCACCACAGAAGGCCCGCCTCTTAATTAATCCAATCGGACAATGCGAAAATCCAATGGGTGCGTTTTTTTCATCCAGATGGTTAGATGGTTTCATCCAGTAAGTGTTGTTAGACGACCTTCTGGGTTTTCCAAAGATAATTTTTCGGAAAATAGGACACTCTGCGGAGTGACCTACCCACAGCATGGTCCAGGAAGATAACCTCCACAGGTGAACGTACCAGCTATTTTCAGAATCCTGACCCGTCTCCCCTTCGTTCCCTCCTCGTTGCAGCTCCCCGCCCCAGCTGAGCCCCTCGCTGCCCTCTGAAGGAGCAGGATGACAAGATGGCACAGCTGCTTGTACCGCCCGGACCTGACAGCTTCCGCCCCTTCGTCCCCGAGTCGCTGGCCGCCATCGAGAGGTGCATCGCCGACGAGGAGGCCCGGAGACCGCGGGCGGAGCGCCGCAGCGACAGCGACGATGAAAACGGGCCCAAGCCCAACAGCGACCTGGAGGCGGGGAAATCCCTCCCCTTCATCTATGGGGACATCCCTCCCCGCCTGGTGTCCACCCCTCTGGAGGACTTGGACACCTTCTACAGCAATCAGAAGGTCTGTGTCAAACTTATAATCATTTCACATTTTTATCTGCTGAAAGAAAAATATTCATGTGAATGGATCCCTGTAAGGCTTGTTCTTGACTGTGCTGTAAACCATCATTATGTGTACGGATATAGCTTTCAATTATGGTCTGACTCAAGCAGTGAATTTTGATACGTGGTCTAGTCCAAGCCCCTAAAAGCTTGAAGTTAATTCCCCGACGCTCTCAACAAACTACTTTAAGGAAACAAATGCAGATGTAGAAATTTCCTCCCACGTAAGACAAACAACAGGTGAATACATTGACTTCAGATGGGTTTTTCTTACAAAAGGGTGTAGTGCCGGTCTTTGAAATACAAAAAAGTCTTTCTCATTCACATGTCATATACTTAATTACTTTAGTACTGTACTTAAAGCCCCCCTCCAGTGTATTTTGGCTTTTCTATGATATTTCATATTTCAGTCATTTCCTGACTAAGTTGATTAGCCACACTGTTTGCCCAAATTTTTTTTGACAAATGACTTTTTTGTGTCAAAGTAGGGATGTTAATAATTAACCGTTAACCGACATTAAGAGTTTTAACCGATTAATGCTATCGGTTAAAAGGTTAAAATGAATATTAAAGATTAAATATAGGCTGAGCAAAACTCAGAGGAGCGGCCTGTCACTTAAAGGAGAATAGCTGGTCCACCTTAACAGCCCACCTTAAGAGAGTCTGAGCCAGAAATTGTGCATTGGAAACAAGCCATCAGGATTTCCGTACATTTGTGATGTCACAAATATAAAATATTTAGACCATTATACGGTTTTAAACGTAAACATTCTAAATATGTCCCAGTTTATTTCCTGTTGCAGTGTGTGTAAATAACTTCAGCTGACAGGAAGTAAACATGGACCCAAACCGTTGCCTAGCAACCCATTTCCGTTGAAATGCACTAAAACGGAGCGTTTCAGACAGAGGGTGAATATACAGCTATATTCAGGCTGCCAGTATGGGGAAAATAAAGTGTTTTTTGAACATTACAGTATGCAAACGTGCTCTAATAGAAACACAAAATACAAGTATGAACCTGAAAATGAGCACGATATGGGACCTTTAAGTAGAATTTTGAATGAAGAACTTGGATCATAGTGTTTTTACAATGTGGTGTTGCTACTTTTGATTAACTAAAAGTATTTCTGGCAACAACTTTTCTAGTGAAATTGCTAGTTTTTCCTCCGTTAAATTCATTATCATTTTGCAGGCGAGATGTAAAAAAACCCCATTCAGCAGTAATGTGCTCAGCCAAGCTCAGAGCCTTTAGAGCACAGGGCCAACAGAGGTGCTAAATGCTAATCTGAACCGCAGTGCCAACATGTCCTGCCTGAGGTGGACTCATCCAGCTCCATTAGAATAAACAGCCAGCTTAGTCCTCTCTGCTGCTATGACTAATCACACATGGCATGGATGAACACACACTACACTGTATGCAGGTTCATGAAATGTAATTCATAGTTTTATGTCTCCCATGGGTGCCGCAAAACATTCTAACTAATTTCTCTTCTGTCTCTCTTTCCAGACCTTCATAGTATTGAATCGCGGGAAGGCAATCTTCCGTTTCAACGCCACTCCTGCCTTGTACATCTTAAGCCCCTTCAACCCTCTAAGGAGGGTAGCTATTAGAGTTTTAGTACACTCATATCCTTTCACAGTTTGCTACGGACACAGCTTGATTTGGATTAAAAGGTTTATCAGACAAAAGAGGGATTTAAATGATGAGGAAGACGAGGCTTTACTGCTGCTGAGTAGCGGAAGACATTTTAGATCATGGACGAACGTTTTTTTATTGTTACTGTAGCAGTTATGGACGGGGAAATGTTGACTGTAGTGTATCATGTTACATAGCATGCATGAGTAACAGGGATTAATGCTCCATTGTGTTCCTTGACTTTGTCTCTACGATGTTCAGCATGTTGATCATGTTCACCATCCTGACCAACTGTGCTTTCATGACCCTCAGTAATCCGCCGGAATGGGCCAAGAATGTAGAGTAAGTCCGCTTTTTCTCTTATTTTGCAAAACAAGAACATGTCAAACAAGACATGTTGTGGTTTTACATTGAAATATACATTAATTTACCATTTGAGCCTGATTCAAAAAGCACCCCTCTTCTTCTAATCGCACATTCACACCAAGAGCAAAGCAAACGATTACATGCAAAGTCGATGCAAAGAGGCGAATAGCGGATCCAAACTCCATTCAGAAAACAAGCATTTTAAAAGCTGTTTGCTTGTCGTCTTGCGGACAGACCTGACGAAGCATGAAGCCAGACTTCTTACAAATCAACATCATTATGTAGTTATTTCGTCATCATTTTGATCCGTTTACAACAACGTCGCTGCCGTATTTATGCCCAGATGACGTCATGTTGATGGAGTTCTCTACAATGTTAGCATAGCCTGGCCCTGATCGATCCGAACTCCATTCAGAAAGCAAGCAATTTAAAAGTTGTTTTCTTGTCGTCTTGCAGACAGACCTGACAAAGCATAAATTCACCACTTTAATCTCATTTTGCTCATAAATTCACTTAAATTTACTACTTTAATCTTGCAAAGTTTTTTCTTGGAATATTACCCCCCTCTCCTGGCTCCGTTATTTATTTATTTTTTATCTACAATGGCCCTAATACGCCAGCGTAAAGCAGCAATAGCCAACAACAACATAGCAATAACTAGTGACAAATTTGATAAAAGACGATGCTTAGTAAGCATTTGACAGATTAGTGAAGCAAACTGAACCACAGATCCACTGTCTATCAAAGTAGATCAGTACACACTGCGGCAAATATGGGACATAATATAATAATAATGAAGAGTCACATCAAGAAAATGGTTGACTAATGAGATTTGAGGACGCGGTGATACATGTAATCCAGTACTGCCCTGCACACAGTAACTCTGTCACCCTCTCCCCACGCTTCCTCTCTTGTTTACCAGGTACACATTCACAGGGATTTACACCTTCGAGTCCCTTATAAAGATCCTGGCCAGGGGCTTCTGCTTCGGGAAGTTCACTTTCCTGCGGGACCCGTGGAACTGGCTGGATTTCAGTGTTATCTCCATGGCGTAAGTACTCTGACAAGCCTAGTTAGGATCAGCTTAACATGATCTGGCGTATATTAAGAGGCCAAATGCCTTTAGTGCTAATCAGCACAGCAGCCCCACTGAATGTGAGAAGGAGAACAGAGAGTATGAATGATAATCTGCAGCTTTGAACTCATGGCCAGAAATCTCACCTCTATTCTGTTATAATGTAAGTGAGGGGGGGGGGGGGGGGGGGGGGGGGGGGGGGGGGGGGGGGGGGGGGGGGGGGGGGGGGGGGGGGGGGGGG
>CAKALU010000513.1:81326-93981 GCA_916700995.1 Hozukius guyotensis
TATAGAAGCCTATTGGATGAGAGGCAAAACGTCTGCAAGCATCTAGAGCAGGGGTCAGCAACCTGCGGCTCTTTAGCTCCTCTCCAGTGGCTCCCTGTGGATTTTTTAAAAATGGAAATGAATAACTTTTATTTATCATTGT
The DNA here is from genome assembly GCA_916700995.1 of Hozukius guyotensis. Taxonomy (NCBI): domain Eukaryota; kingdom Metazoa; phylum Chordata; class Actinopteri; order Perciformes; family Sebastidae; genus Hozukius; species Hozukius guyotensis. The sequence goes on from CAKALU010000513.1 coordinate 81,469, forward strand.
TGTAGCTCTATCGTACAACGGAGTGTTAGGGCCTCATTGAGCGAAAAAAAAATCTGATATTTCGAGAATAAAGTCAAAGGTTTACGAGAAAAAAGTCGTAATATTATGAGAATAAAGTCATAATATTATAAAGTAGTAATTTTATGTTTTACTTTCTTTTTTTCTCGTAGTTATGACTTTATTCTCGTAATATTACAACGTTTTTTCTTGTAAAGTTATGTTTATTCTCGTAATATTACGCCTTTTTTTCTCATAAGGTTATGACTTTATTCTCGTAATGTTACGACTTTTTTCTCGTAATATTATGCCTTTATTCTGGAAATCTCCGATTTTTTTTCCCCTCAGTGTGGCCCTAATACTCCAGAGTACATTTGCACTTTGGCCTTCACTACATTAGACTTATATACTTTATACTTACACTATAAGCTGTGTTACCTTCATCACAATGCTCAAATGTTTTGCGGCTCCAGATTTATTTGTTTTTTGTTGCCTAAAATGGCTCTTTTGATAGTAAAGGTTGCTGACCCCTGTTGCCTTTTTAAGAAAATATCAAAAATATCAAGTGTCGCGAAATGATGTCATGAGATACTGTACTGATTCTCAAAAACACTATCAATTTTTAGCTGGACCGCAGAGGACCAGCCCTACAAATGCAAAAGTCTGTCACTAAGTGACTGAGTGATGAAGTTATACGATTGGTCGGCCGACAAATGTTGGAGTTTCCTCAATGGCCGTTGCTCTTTCAAAATGAGAAGGCTGGGAACCGTCCTTTATGCAAATGAGCCCGTCCAGCGCGACGCGTCTGGCTTTGTGTATAAACATTTAACAATAAATTCAAACTTCTAACTGATATTGTGTAACCTCAGAATGCTCTATCGCACGTTGCATGGCACCTCTAACGCAAAGTGTTGCTCATGACCCCTGTGTGTGTTGACAGGCTCTGTCCGGAGGGCTTCACATGCATCAAAGCCGGTCGTAACCCAGACTACGACTACACCAGCTTCGACAGCTTCAGCTGGGCGTTCCTCTCCCTGTTCCGACTAATGACCCAGGACTTCTGGGAAAACCTCTACCAGCAGGTCGGTGCAACTCATTTCTGATCATTATGGAGTACAGCATTTGCTTGTCCCTTGGCTATATGTACTGTAATTAGGGCTGCAACTAACGATTATTTTCATTAGCGAATAATCTAGCAAATACCGAATGCCGAACTCGAGGCTTCAAAACTGTAGTCCACAAACCAATGGGTGACGTCACGGTGATTACGTCCACTTCTTATGTATATACAGTCTATGGTTTATGGACTACCGTTTTGAGGCCTCAAGTTTGGCATTTTGGCCGTAGCCATCTTGGTTTTTTGCAACCAGAAGTGACCATATTTGGACGAGAGGGTGGAGCTGGGGAGGGATACGCATTGCTACGCCTCTATCCTGATTTACAGGTCACTCTGATGTAGCGACTAACGAAAACACAACGATTCTTAGTTTCAGGTTATTATACACTAATGAAATATAGTTATTAATATTATATTCCATTTCTACTAATAGATCTCCCGAAATGTTACACACTGTTCATTTAATATAATATAAAACAGAAAAAAAGCAGGAAATCTCCATAATTTTAGTGGATGAAAACAGCATTTTTCTGCCTGAAAAATTTTTGCATGAAAAATTATGATGAATCAAAATAGCTTTTTTCATAATTTCATAAGACAATCAGTAAATATCTGAACAAACATACCCAGATGAGTTTTTTCAAAATGGCGTGTCATTCTGCAATTATTGACTAGGCCTGTTATGTAAGGCTATTTTGTGTATTGTTTTGTACCGCAGCAGCACAATGCAGCAACTTGACATTTGCAAAGTCACCAAGCAAACAGCGGCGTGACCACAGCCAAACACTATACACAGTACATTGTGTTACTTCAAAGAAAAACGACAAAAAATCCATCTATGGCATCCTTCTTTTCCTCTCATACTGAGAGGAAACACTTTATAATAACCATCATTTATAAATGGTAAAATAATAGTTAATTAAATTAAGTTAATAGTTATTTTACTATTAACAAACAATGAAATAATAATGTTCAATAATTATTAGTAATGCTATAGTTTCTGTTATTTTATCATTAGTTTGTGTAAAATAAAATGTATCTATCTAAATAATGTTTAGAGATGCTTTACAAAGTATATTTTATAGTATAGTTTATTAACCATTTAGCAAGGTATTATATTCATCAGTTGTAACTTCATAATAGCCTTCAAATAATGTTTATAGATGGTTTACAAACCAGTTATTGTTATTTTGTTATTTATGTTATTTTAACAATTTCTTGTTGCACACATTATAACATTTTATATACTATATTAAGTATTTGTTAGTGATTACAAAATGATTTGTAAACCTTAAAGAAATTGTTTGTAAAGCATCTCTAAACATTATTTTGATAGATAGTTAATAATTTGTCAATGGTTAAGAATTGGTTTCTGGTCCATCTATCTATGTAATGTTTACAGATGTTTTACAAATGATTTCTTAAAGGTTTAAAAATCATTTTTTAATCATTAACAAATAACTTATATAGTATATAAAATGTTATAATGTGTGCAACAAGAAATTGTTAAAAAAAAAACATAGCATTATTAATAATTAGTAAACATTAATTTCATGTTTTGTTAACAGTAAAATAACTAAATTTTAATTAACCATCAATTCTTTTTTTTATTTAGTGAAGCAATACAAGACAGGTAAAATTTGACAAGACAAAAAAAAAAAAAAAAGATAAATAAATAAATAAAATACATCGGGTGACATGACAGAATTAATGGGACAGGACAATTCTAACAAAATCCCATTTACATTCATAAATGCTGGTCATTTTAAAGAGTTACCACATTTTTTATTAAGTTCTGTCTGTGTTTGGTCCGTCAGACTTTGCGCGCAGCGGGGAAACCCTACATGATCTTCTTCGTGCTAGTGATCTTCCTGGGCTCCTTCTACCTGGTCAACCTGATCCTGGCCGTGGTGGCCATGGCGTACGACGAGCAGAACCAGGCGACCATCGAGGAGGCCCAGCAGAAGGAGGAGGAGTTCCAGGCCATGCTGGAGCAGCTGAAGAGGCAGCAGGAGGAGGCACAGGCAGGACATTCTTCTTTTTCTCTTCAAAATTGAGCATTAGAGTGATTCTCAATCATTTCAGTTGATTTCATTATTCATTGGGGAAAAAGGTTCCATTGAGAAGTCCATTAAGAAAATGATGGTATAAACTGCTAAAGCAACGAGGACATTTTAGGAACTTAAAATGTAAAATAGTCCGATATATATAGACAAGTGGCTGGGAAAATCTCTTTGTATCTAACTGGGGAGACTCTGTTGATTCTCGGGCTTTAAGTCTTGTGCCAGCTGCCAAAAGCAGCGTTGCCCCCGGCGACCAAGGGATGCACTGTCCTGGATGACTGACAGCCCTGTGCTGTTCCCTCAGGGGTCAGGAGTCCTTGGTCGACCTACAGAAACAACAATTAGCAGCTGGACATTGAGTGCAAGTGAAACGCTGGATAATGGGAATGGAAATAAGCAGTTATTTTAGAGGCTTGTGACGATAAAGCCAGACAGTCTATTTCTGTCCTGCTACGTGTGTAACTGTGAAAGACAGAGCCTGCCAAAATCAAAAATAAATAAATAAATGACTCGGTAATTCAATAAATATGTCATTAAAAGTAGCAAAAATAATATTAAAAATAAATGTAGCCATTAATTATTTGATAAAATGTGACATAAATTGATATTTCTGTTTTAATTTGCTTCTTTATTTATTTATCTTCGCATTAATTCCCTTATTTATTAACTCTTCTGTTTAATTTTCCCTTTTAATTATTCATTATTTTTATTAATTTTGAAATGTAATCATTTATTTTTGAATTTATTTTGTATCTATTTATTTATATTTATATTTATTTTTTACTTATTTATTTATTTTTGCTTTTATTTTTTATGTTGCATTTATTTGTATTTGTTATTTATTTTGTTTCTTATTTATTTTGGCATTTATTTTTTATTTATTTTATTTCTTTATTTTTTACAGCTGTCAGTGTGTCAGTGTGCTGACTTGACTATGACTTGCCCCAAACTGCATGTGATTATCATAAAGTGGGCATGTCTGTAAAGGGGAGACTCGTGGGTACCCATAGAACCCATTTTCATTCACAAATCTTGAGGTCAGAGGTCAAGGGACCAGTTTGACAGTTTTGACACGACAGTTTGGAGCGTTATTTAACCTCCTTCGCAACAAGCTCCACTCTAGCTTTAAAACTGAGGTGCAGCTTCTGCCAAGGTTGGGAACTACTGATGTACAATGTGTGTGTATAATAGTGTAAGATCATTCAAACGCTATATTTCCCCATTACTCTGCGTTTCATGTAGTATGACATCCTTTCCAGCTCATCCTCGTTAGTGGAAGGTCAGACACATCGTCTCGCTTTATGTTTCCTCTCAGAGATCCTTCCCCACCTCTGCTCGACCCTTCAAAGGCTATTCTGCCCGGCTTCTTCCTTCTTATCTCCTGATAAGAAGGAAGAAGCCGAATGTGCACGTTCACATTGTTGATGTTGGTCGTGGCTGCAGTCGCCACAACTGACTCTTAAATCATCGTGCAAAAGGAGGAATTTCTCTTATTTAGAACAAAGATTAAAGATGGAAAAAGAGGAAGTATAGAAATCTAAATTGAGTTACATACTGTCCTTTTTGACTGCTTAATTATTTCATGTGTGTCTGGTATTTTTAGCCTAATATGAAACAGTATGTCTGTTCATCCACGTGGTAGTAAATCATATTTCTGAAGGAAAGATGCAAGAAATTCTGTTTCCTCTGGTGTTGCAGTGATTTGGCTTCTAAGAGTAGAATTTCCTCCTTGTTTATAAAACACAAAGGCTGTTATCTAACCCAGCATCCACACAATTCTCTTACTCAATGAGTATTATAAATGCAGGAATTCAGAAATGTTTTGGTTTGCGTTAAAAACATCCAGGCGTCCATTTTTAGAAAGGTGTCTGGGGCTCATTTGGCTCTCTGTGCTGCTGCTCTCAGCTGCCAGGCTCTCTCGCTCTCTCTCTCCTCCGCGAGAGCCTCTGAGACAGGCACCGGGTCGCCATGACAACTGTGCTTGTTGCTCCCATTGGCTGGCAGGTTGCCGCGGCAGCAGCCACGGAGAGCGGGGAGTACAGCGGGAGAGGGGGCCCCACCTCCGAGTCGTCCTCGGGGACGTCTAAGCTCAGCTCGAAGAGCGCCAAGGAGCGACGCAACAGGCGGAAGAAGAGGAAGCAGAGGGAGCAGGAGGAGGAGAGGGGGGGCCGCGACAAGTTCCACAAGTCGGAGTCGGAGGACAGCATCAAGAGGACGAGCTTCCGCTTCTCCATAGATGCCAACAGGCTCTCTTATGAGAAGAGATGCTCCTCACCCAACCAGGTAAATACTTCCCTGACAAATCAGGTTGGTCAGTGAGTGTTTCCTGATGAATAACACACAACGTTTCACACATGTCACATCATGCCAGGGATATACTTAAAGGGCGGGTCCATCATTTTTTTTTTTTTTTTTTTTTTGTAGGTTTTTATATCATGGTGGTTCTTATCTGGTTGAAATCCGAACATTCAAATGTTGGTCAAAGTATATGTTTTAGCATTAAAATGCTATTTTCTCACATGACCTGTTGTAGGTTTCTGCATGATGATGCTGCTACAGTACTTAAAACAAATAAATAAAACCAGAAATGTAACTTAATTTGCACCAGTATGTATTCATTCAGTTTCGTAAATTAAAGGGACAGTTCAGCCTTTTTTAGGAAATATTTTCTTGTTGAGATGTAGATGAGAAGATGGATACCACTCTCATATCTAAGAGTGCTATCAATCTTCTCATCTAACTCTCAACAAGAAAGCAAATAAGCGTAATTCCCAAAATGTGAAACTATTCCCTTTTAAAAAAAAGCAGCAATTCAAATAAAAATGAACTACATTCACCATTCCATTTGTGGAATATTTGTCATTATTTTCCTGTTTTTCGTGTTTCTGTCTCACACCTTCCTGCCCTGACTACATTTCACAGGACCAACCAGCACCAAATGTGTCATTGTGGTGTCTCTCCTCTAAGTATGCCAGGGCTCTGCACCCTCTAACTCCATTTTCTCGTTTACTCTCTCTCTCTCTCTCTCTCAGTCCCTCCTCAGTATCCGCGGATCCCTCTTCTCACCTCGGAGGAACAGCCGCGCCAGCCTGTTCAGCTTCCGCGGCCGGGCGCGCGACATGGGCTCCGAGAACGACTTCGCCGACGACGAGCACAGCACCTTCGAGGAGAGCGACAGCCGCCGGGGCTCCCTGTTCCTGCCGCGCCGCCTCGAGCGCCGCTGCAGCGCCGTCAGCCAGACCAGCCTCGGGGCGCCGCGGGTCATGCTGCCCGCCAACGGCAAGATGCACTGCGCCGTGGACTGCAACGGCGTGGTGTCTCTGGTCGGTGGAACTTCTGTAACAACCTCCCCTGTAGGTCTCCTGCTGCCTGAGGTGACGTTTGTTTCGTGCTTTATTTTCCCGTTGACCTGCTTTAAGTTTGTGCCACCTTTTATTCCCATCCCTTGTTCTCCTGTTGTTGATAAATGAATGATGTATGAGCACATACTTGTGTGTTCAATCAAGCTCAACACCGATAACCTGTTCGATCTCCCCTTCTGCTAAATATTGCCCAAATTAATGTGTTTTTGATGCATTTTTTTTTTCCAGGGGACGACTACAGATACTGAGCTCAAGAGACGGCGGTCAGGTTTTCACCAGCCATCCATGGATTATTTAGATGAACCAGTTGCCAGGCAGAGAGCCATGAGTGTGGCCAGTATCCTCACCAACACCATGGAAGGTCAGGATGGGGCCTTAGTCTTTCTTGTCTTATTTCCTTCCTGTCTTGAACTTCCTGCCATGACCTTGTGGCCTTATTTATTGAGAGAAAAGAAGATAGATGTAATAATTTCCAAAAGTCACAACATGTTTTTATCTAACAAAATATTGTGCTTCAATTCATATTTGTTGGCGTTTAGCCTTTCAAAAACATTATCACTGTGGTCAAAATATGACGACAGACATTCAAAGCTTTATTCGAAAACCTCAATAGAAGCTTTGATTATAAAAATATGGAAGAAATCGAAACGTAGTGGTTTGGTCCAAGCCACTTTGTTTGTTTCCCATTTACAGAGCCAGGGCTGTGTACGAACACCGGCTTTTTCTTTCAACGCGCACACATAGAACGGACAGCCAGCAGTCCGAAGTCCAAAAGACAAAATTTATTGAGAGAAAAAAGATAGATGTAATCATCTCCAAAATTCTCAACATGTTTTTATCTAATGAAATATTGTGCTTCAATCCTTATTTGTTGGCATTTAGCCTTTCAGAAACTACAGAATGGACAGCTAGTAGACCGTGAGGAGATATTTTCTGAATTTGACAAAAAGTGTAATGGATTAGACATTTAAAATTTTGTAGCCTATAATATAAGTTAATATTTAAGTTGTCTTGGCAACATATAGGTCACACAATATTAGCCTATTTAATATGCTTTTAATTAATTTATTCATTTTTTGGCATATATCCCAACTGACATTTTGGCCATTGATAATTTTATCTGCCGGACTACTACACTCCTATAGTAGTTCTTCAGAAAACTAGGAGGACAGCATAAATCTAACTGCATTTCATTATAATGAAACATTTCTCCTTTTCCAGAGCTTGAAGAGTCGAGACAGAAATGCCCCCCCTGCTGGTACAGATTCGCCAACAACGCTCTGATCTGGGACTGTAACCCCGCATGGCTGAAAATCAAGGAAGTCGTCTTACAGGTGGTCATGGACCCATTCGTGGATCTGGCCATCACCATTTGCATCGTCCTCAACACCCTCTTCATGGCCATGGAGCATTACCCCATGACCAAAGAATTCGATGACGTACTCTCAGTTGGAAACCTGGCAAGTATTGTGTGATATGCTTAGAAAAGTGTCTTGAATGTCTATTAGTTCTGTTTAAACCTGGTATTTCTTGTAGATAAAGATTAGACTACACTAATATTTTTAGTATTATACTATTTGTAGAATTCGATTAGATTGTTGCGGTTTAGCCTTTCAAAAACAAGCTCTTGAGTGGACAAAACCAGAAAAACTTAAATGTAAAATATCTCTCATGATGTAAAATGTGTCCTCTTTGTTATTAGGTGTTCACAGGCATCTTCACCGCAGAGATGTGCTTCAAGATCATCGCCCTGGATCCCTACTACTACTTCCAGGAGGGCTGGAACATCTTCGATGGCATCATCGTCAGCCTAAGTCTGATGGAGCTCGGTTTAGCCAACGTAGAAGGCCTGTCTGTGCTCAGGTCCTTCAGATTGGTAAGTGCACTGGTGGAGTGATATCTCGTTACATGATTTATCTGCTCCTTAGATGAGAAAAGTTAAGATGTACCTGTACTTCTAGGGTCAGGACACAATGGCTCTCTCAATAACACTTATGCTATTAATGAGCTAATGATGTAATGAGAGCCTTTGTGCAGCCCATGAAAGGTCCCACTGAGAGTTGTCGTGGCCTTTGGGGCTCAGTGTGTTTTTTTCTGTTCACCTGATTAGCGTTCTAGGACTGTTGCTGTGCTGCTAGACTCTTTGAGGACACAGTTAGTGATCTACTCACATAGACTAGTACTTGAAAAGCTGATACTCCTACAGTGTAATGAAATTTTGTTCGGCTTTTAAAGCAATAGTTTTTCGCTTATTTGCTTCATTGTTAGATAAGATTGATACCACTCTTTACATATACACGAACAAACTAACCGATCGATGCAGCGGTAGACCAGCAATTCATGTGTTCTGCTGGGTAAAATTACTGTTTTTGTGAATGGAGGCAGTGAAGACAGCGATATAATTGCCTCAGTTCCTCATCGGAAAGGGCTGTCTGATGGCGAGGTAAAGCTGTGAAAATATTCTAAATATAGAGTACACTTCAACTGATATTGATTTTTATAGGTGGCTAAAATACTTTTTTCTGCTGCTCCTATCCACAGACGCTCTATGTGCCCATATATAGCTCTCTTCAAAGCCACCAGACTCCATTCACAAAAACAGTTATTTTACCCCGCAGAACATGGTATTATACATACAACCCCAATTCAAAAGATCTGAACTAACCCTTTCCAAACTTGGCTATATTCACATTATTCATAACCTTATTGATTAGCTTCGATTAGCCTACTTTGGTAACCTACATCACTGCTTTTTGCAACGGCCGAGTGGGCGTTTCTATTTGAAAAAACGGAACACCCTTAAATCACATCCAGAAAAATCACACAGTCCTTTTAATTTTCTTTTAAAACAGCTGAGGGTCTTCAAACTGGCCAAGTCATGGCCCACTTTGAACATGCTGATCAAGATCATCGGGAACTCCGTGGGGGCTCTGGGCAACTTGACCCTGGTGCTGGCCATCATCGTCTTCATCTTCGCCGTGGTGGGCATGCAGCTGTTCGGCAAGAGCTACAAGGAGTGCGTGTGCAAGATTTCCGATGACTGTCAGCTGCCCCGCTGGCACATGCACGATTTCTTCCACTCCTTCCTCATCGTGTTCCGGGTGCTGTGCGGCGAGTGGATCGAGACCATGTGGGACTGCATGGAGGTGGCTGGACAGTCCATGTGCCTGATAGTCTTCATGATGGTCATGGTCATTGGAAACCTGGTGGTATGGGGTTCTTCCTGCTTTATGCCCTTTATATAATCTGGATAACACAGCTAAGACTATGGCAATCGTTTGCTTTAGATTTGTTTTTGAATATTTTTGGTTGGTTTTAAAGTGATGTCGCTCTTTTTAAAACTGTTTCTCACCAGTGCGTTTACTAAAATGCGGTGCGGGAATACGGAAAATCTGCGTGCAAATTTTCCGCATGACATCTATGAACACTGGTTTTCGGTCCGAATTATCCACATTGCTGTGTTCCATCGTTGTCAAAGTTTTTGAATATTCTGGATTGGTTTTAAATTTTTGAAACTGTTTCTCACCAGTGCGATGCAAAAATGTGGTGCGAGAATACGGAAAATCCGGGTGTAAAAAAAAAATCTGTTTTTATATATTTCCAAAAATTCGTGCTTGGTGTGAAACAGCTTTTACAAGTAATGAGGTCAAGTGGAATTCACTGTCCCCTGCCTAATGTCCACTTCTTCCCAGGTTTTAAACCTGTTCCTGGCTCTCCTCCTGAGCTCCTTCAGCGCCGACAACCTGGCAGCAACCGACGAAGACAGCGAGATGAACAACCTGCAGATCGCCGTGGGCCGGATCCAGCGGGGCTTCGCGTTCATCAAGTCCACCTTGCGGCAGTTCCTCCGGAGCCTCTGCTTCGGCGGGGGCGGTAAGGGCTCCGGCCCGGCCGAGGAGAGCAAACCCCTGGATGAACTGCACAGCAACGGCAAGGGCAACTGCATCTCCAACCACACGTCTGTGGAGATCACCAAAGACCCCAGTGTGGTGTACATGACCGAGGGCAACGGACGGCCAGGAGGAGGGCTGGTAGTCGGGGTCGGGGTCGGGGTTGGTGTTGGTGTTGGTGTTGGTGTTGGTGGGGACACTACAGAGAAGTACCCGATGGAGGAATGCGACTACATGTCATTTATTCATAACCCCACCCTGACAGTCACGGTGCCCATCGCCGTGGGCGAGTCGGACTTCGAGAACGTAAACACAGAAGATTTCAGCAGCGACTCGTCGGACGTGGAGGGCAGCAAAGAGGTACGACGAAAGATTGTCAGTTCGTAGGAAAGTCACACAGCTTTCGTATTTGATTAGCTCCAATTTTTTATATGTGTAATAGTTAACTCCCCGCGCAAGCTAGACGATGTATAAATCTCAAGATTTGCATAGAAATGGCCTTTTCAGAGAAATTTTCCAACAGTCAAGCGGTTTGAAAATAACATACCTGCTGACTCATTTGTACATGCATGATTCATGCTGTGCTACTGAGGGACTCATCAAGAGTTTTCACTCAGTTTTGAAGCCCTTTGCAGCAGAAGAAAGAGTCATGTCCCACAGTTTTACATGGTTGACTTGCCAGCAAATGCAGATTGGAAGATAACTTGCACAGACTTTTTTGTAATTCATTGTAGGGCTGGGACGATAACCTAATTAGATACTATCACAATACTTGGGTACCGATTCGATATGTATTGCGATTTTTAAGTATTGCGATTCGGTATAACCATTTATTGTGATTTTTGTTTCCTTTTTAGGCCGTTTGAATGCATTTAAAAATATATGTCAGTATATGGGTGCTCTACAGTTGTAGCGGCGGCCCATTTGACCACGGAGATGAGAGTGACGGCTGGCTTGACCGCACGTTACCGCAATACGATAACGTTTCCTGTCTATGACAGAGTTAGCATGCAGCTTTAGCTGTGATGTAATGATGCAATGTGTGAAACCCAAAGTGTTTTCATACTTTACTGTATGTGTAGTGTTTACCACTTTGGATTTAAAATGGGAGGGTGCAGGTCGTATCCACGCGGACCCTCCGCCGTATTGTACTTTCGCGTTTTGGCTCGCTGCGGTTTGTTTTGGTTGACGGATACGGAACGGATATGACGTCAACAACAAAAAATAAAAGCGGGTTAACTTCCTAATAACTTCCTTTTACCTCCGCATAGACTCAAACGACGCAAATATATCGATTCTGGCATTAAAAAAAACCCTCAAAATCGCGATGCGTAGGTGAATCAATTTTTAAACCCACCCCTAATTCATTGCCTATTCTAACAGAGCAAATGTCAGGTTTGCTGTCAAGCGTTGCCAGGCTGACAGAGCGTTGGGACTGCGCTCCCCCGGTGATGTCAACCTGCCAATTTGGGTGTGGTGCCAATTCCCTGTGATTCAAAACAGCCCAGGAGACTATTTCTAGCCACGGCACCACATGTTCCTTATATGTACGAGGCAGCGCTCCCACACGTCACCGCTGATACTAACAACCTGTGGCCAGGGGTTGGTGATTTGCGATAATAAAGTTAAAAGATATTTCTTACCTACCATGTTTGATAAAATCAGAGATAGGAAATATTGATGTATGCATTTTGAGTTACACAATGAATATTTGGCGCATCTTTGTGAGTATAAAACCAGCGTCCCACCCTTTTGCTTTGCATTTATTAGGGAAACTGTTGTTGTTCTGTGTGGCTAACGTGTTCTCCCACTGTGCCTTGTGGCTGACCAGTGAGAGCAGACTTGAGGTTGTATGCTGGCTTTTGGTGTGTTTGACTTACTTTGTTTAACCCCCCGTTTGTTATTGCAGCTGTGTCACAGACGCTCTCAAGGTTTTCAGTGAGAGGAGAATTGTAAGACCACTTTATTGCACCATAGCACTAACCATGAGGACTGCCTATGCCATTTACAGACAAACAACATATTTTTCTCATACCTTCAATGGATTGCCCATTTTCGTTCTTTGCCTGGTCTGCCCTCCGCCC
>CAKALU010000514.1:0-49354 GCA_916700995.1 Hozukius guyotensis
CTTCTCCGACTATCTAAGCCTCCCCCTCTCTCTCTCTCTCTCTCTCTCTCTTCTTCCATGACGCTGCAAATCTATGGCTACCCTATCCTGTGCTACTTCATTACAGCGGCTTCTAAATTACAGCATCTGATGACTTCCCAAATTCTAGGAAAGGAGGAGCAATTTAATGCAAAACAGCTACGGTTCCTCACACTGTCAGAGCCTCCAGGTGCTTCACACATCATGCGCATAGAGCACATTTGCAGAGTGATACATATATACACACGAACATATCTTATACTGTATATAATTACATATAATTATTTAATTAGAAGGATAGTTTGAGTGTTCTGAAGTGGGATTGTATGAGGTACTTATCCATAATCAGTGTATTACCTACAGGAGATGACGATCGGCACGCCCCCAGACAGGAGTACCAACACAAAGCAATGTACTGCTGCAAAATGTATTTTAGCCACCTAAAAGAAAGGCTCACCTAAACAAATCGGTATCAGTTTAAGTGTACACTATATTTAGAATATTTTCACCGGTTTCCCTTGTCCTGAGACAGCTATACAGTCTATGTTTCCAACGGGGAACTGAAGCTGCTATCTGTGCTCTCGCAAGAGCAACCATACTCCATTGAAATTTCTTTTAATTTTACCTCGCAGAACACGAGGGTTGGGGGGGGACCGCTGCCTCGATTGGTTAGTTAGTTTGAGTTATTGTGTGACTTTGGTCGCACAATAGCACAAACAAACTAACTGATCGAGGCAGCGGTAGACCAGCAACCCCTGTGTTCTGCAAAATTAAATTTGTTTTTTTCCAATGGAGTCTGGTGGCTTTGGCGAGAGCATAGATGGATATAACGGCTTCAGTTCCCCGTCAGAAAGGGCTGTCTGACGGCAAGATAAAGCGGTGAAAATATAAATATGGCGTAGACTTAAACTGATGTTGACTTTTTTAGGTGAACCTTTCTTTTAGGTGGCTAAAATGTTTTGCAGACGGTCCCTCCCACAGCAGTACATTGCTTTGCTCCGGTTCTGGTATTCCTGCTGCTTCTCCAAGCTGGGGTCGTGCGTAATACACTCAACTATGGGTACCTGCCTTATACAACCCCACTACTAAACACCTGAACTATCCCTTTGTCTCCACCATAATTTCATTTCCTGTCATAAAATTAGAGATAGATATAAACAGTCAAACTTTTTACAGTTTTATTTTGGGTATTCCCATCACTTTTAAACCTTCTATTGCTCTTTATGTAGAGATACTGTCATTTTTAATCAAAGGTAATTAACTCTGCAACACAGAAATAAGGCAGCCACTGTGATTTTTGGGGTTATTGATGAAAAACTGAAAATAAAAGACTGCATATTAAATGTTCTCCTGAGGGGGGGGAAGAGATGCCTACAATGCTGGAGGCATGGACGTTGCTTTATGGAAGTCATTATTCGTCTGATGAGAGCTGCCTAGCCTGTTTACTTCCCCGTCCCGTCTGTGTCTTCATTAAAGTGTACTTGGCTGTTGATCTATGCTGTAATTTTAATTAAAACCCATAAGTAAGCAAGGCAGAGAGCAGCTCGGCTGTTGAAAGAGCTTTTTCCCTACTTCTTTTTTTTTTTAAACTGGGGAGTCTAGAGAGGCGAAAGAGCCTCTTCACAGTGGGGAGTCATGAATAACGAGGAAAAAAAACAAACATAATGCTGCTCTGCATTCAGGTCAGGAGGAGTGAAAGAAGCTGCAGTATGCGCAGCTCACCTTGAGCCTGCAATTAAACAAAATCACAAGAGCTAAGGCTGCTGTCTGTGTTCAAACAGCTGGTCTGACATTCTCAGATCATCAGCCAAACATTCACTAAAAATTCACAGATTACTACATAATACTACACTTAAAGAGGACCTATCATGCTTTGGTGCTTTTTCCCTTTCCTTTAGTTTCTCCCCCACAGTAACACTGCTCGAGAACTGCTTGAAACGCCTTGCTTGAAGTCCCGCCTTTTCTTCTGTAACGTGGTGATGTCACCAAGTAACACATAAGCATAATGGCTGGTTTAGCACGCCCTCAAACAAAGCGAGTTAGAGCGGAGCTGGAGCTGAGTCCGAAGTGTTAGGTTAGGTTGACCAATTACAACAGAGTGGGCCAGCTGATCAATCAGAGCAGACTGGGCTTTTCGGGGAGGGGGCAGGAGCTCAAACAGAACGTTTCAGACAGAGGATGAAAAGAGGTGCTGCAGCACAGCCGCTATGAGAAAAGTAAAGCGTTTTTTGAACACCAAAGCATGTAAACATGTTCTAGTAGAAACCCAAAATACAAGTATGCATCTGAAAATGAGCATGATAGGTCCTCTTTAAATATATCTAAATGCACAGTAGCTACAGCTGGGCTCAACAAGAATTCAAACATGGCTGCGGAGTGAACTATGTTATGAACTAAAATGAGCGAGGAGCTACTAGGTCTTAAGTGATGTTTTATGGATTGACATTAAGAATCAGACAGCTGTAACACCCGGCTCAGACATACTCACACTTCTCATATTTAGTGAAAGCTCCAGTTAAGTGCAACATGAGCGACATTCAGCCAAGCAACAGGAAAAAAGGTCCACTCCGGGGACCCTTGCATAATTCTCTTGCATAATTTCCCTGTTAAAATCCTCCTGCATCATCTTAATGTAGTGTAATTAATGAGGACAACTTTGCCCTGGTTAATTGAAAATCTGCAGAGTCAGTGTCCCAATGGAAGAAGAGGGAGAGAGTGAGCGAGAGAGAGAGAGCTTTTAACGTATCTCTATCCTCGAACGAACTCGGCTAAAAAGCCCCTGCAGTATATACAGAAAGCTCCTTCTGTATTCGTCGCCACCTGAACAATATATTCTCTTAGGGCTTTTCCAAATCCAATTTGAGATGGCATCTCCCGCCTCGGGCTCGGTGTTTGGGTCGAGGCTCACATGCCGACTGCTTAGAGGAGGAGCAATTATGATTCGGCGAGGGAAGATGAAGGGCCAGATAAAAATAAAGACTCTTAGTTTAGAGACACCACATGGGATAAATTAAACCTCGTGACTTCTGTCAGGAAAACTCCTCAGAAGGCCACGTCACTGTCTGTCCTCAAATCTTCAGGCACCTACACTTCACCACGTGTTTTTCTTTCTGTTCCATTCAACCCGACAGACAGTTGAGGCGGCAATTTGGGTGGCGATGAATAATGAATAACTGTCAATACCGCTTGTGAGACGGGTGAAACAATCAGGCCGTGAAAAATCTGTTTGAATACAACGAAATTACAGCTCCTCCATCTCAAAGTGTAAACACTTAGTGTGCTGTGGAATCAAGCTAACAATGTCGCCAACACACTCTCAAACTAATAATGGTTTTTTTTTCATTTCACTCGTTTCTACTTCACAAGGCTTTAACCTTTTCGTTTGGCATGAAGTGTTTTTGGTTGAAGTATATTATGACAAAAATGCTGATAAATGCATAAAGAGATGAAATAATGGATTTATTCCACATGCCCGAACAAGCAATCTCACCCTGGGAATTGAGAAAAATGCAATAAAGCGAAATCCAATTCAGGGTAACAGGGAAATTGAAATTCATTGGAACTATCACGCTGTCCATTAGTCGCATGTCCCGTCATTTCATCTGGACTTATATTCATTACGGGGGAGTGAAACACTCCATTTGGCATTGTTGTGCACACTTAATTTTCCTCTTGATTGAGCCTGCCTATTAGTGCCTCCCAACCTCGGCACGGCACACCAGGGACGGAGGATTGCTGAGGA
Source organism: Hozukius guyotensis (assembly GCA_916700995.1). NCBI lineage: Eukaryota > Metazoa > Chordata > Actinopteri > Perciformes > Sebastidae > Hozukius > Hozukius guyotensis. The sequence continues at coordinate 3,761 of CAKALU010000514.1, forward strand.
AAATGCACAAAAAAATAAGATCGCACAACGCAGCCGGCCGAGCCTCTGGGGGCCCGGGCACACTCTTCAACTCCCAGTTAATTAACAGAATGTTCCAAATGATTTTGGTTCGTAATTTTTGGGTCTCTTTGTGTGGAAGGAAACTTTACGGTTATGAATAAAACATGCGGTGTACCTTATCATGATTATATGAAGACTGACTGAGGCAAAGTGGTGCGGCAGGAGGCAGCAGCTCTTGTTTCATTTCTGCCTCTGTGCTGCAGATGCATACACATTAGGATTCCGCTGTAGGTCGGGATCGAGAAACTCGTCAGCCTGCGTGCCAAACGCCGAGCAGACAGCGTGGCTCGATGAAGAATCACCTGCTGTTACCTAACAGTCCCCGCCAATCCCCGGATCCACCACGTTCAGCTGTTAGATACTGGTGAATGATACGGCACTGAAGGCAATAACCGCTTTCTGCGACATCTCCTCTCTCAGCAGGACCTCGAGACAGAATTACATCTAAATTGTCATCTTTGGGCTGTTTTCTGATGCCCAGCCTTGCAATGTTCTCGTGCTTCTCGTATCTCTTTATCATGCCGGGCTGAGAGGGGTTGTGATTTCGATAACTGGAAGAAGATTCCGTGTAACAGAGCTGATCTATGAGTCTGTACCATAGACTGTACATAAAGATGGACGACATGGCAGCTGCCAAAAAAGTGAAACCAAAACATCTTGATCGCCCCCTGGTGGCTTGCTACAGTATACATCATAAAGCCCGCCCCCTCCATGTTGGCGGATGGGAGATTGGCCAAACTGAATGACAAAGTACACGTCAAATACATTTTTCCCAAAGATGGTTTCTGTCATTTTAGGTAGTTCTTATCACGCTGATGTATGTTCGAGTTTGGTTTTAATTAGTTATTTGATGCTATAAAAAGGGGGTGAGACGTCATGATTGACAGCTGTGATTGACAGCTGCTCTCAGTGAAGTAGTCGCAGCTGGAGGCTCGGGAATTGTTCGAGAGAGATGTGACTTTAACTTTCCATAACCGTCACGAGCCTGTGTAATAGAACATGTGTCAATTTGATCATAATTGTAGTTATAGAGATATTATGGTTAGTTGTTGTGTCTTTCTAGCTAAACAGCAGTGCTAACGTAGCAGCTAGGTGGCTCCTGCCGTGATTGGCTCGGGTGGGTGTGTGGGCGGGACCTCGATACCGCAGCCCCAGACCCCCCCCCGATCACTACTGCGCATACTCTGGTTCCAAATGATGTCAAAATCTCAAGATGACAGCTCCTGTATCTGGGATATTTTGGTTTCACTTTTGTACAGTGGGAGGAAGTGGAGATGCGTCATCCATCTATATATACAGTCTATGGTCTGTGTGCTGGACTGGTAGACTGGAAATGGTGTAGGCTGTAGTAGCAGATGGAATGCAAGAAAAGACGAAAAAAATTGTCTCAACATACAGTACGAATAATTAGTTTGATATTGAGGTGTGGGTGTGAGCTCTCCTCATCATCATCACTGTGGTGATTTGTCTTTGGTTATAATGAGATCCCCCGTAATCAGCACCGAAGCAGCTCCTCTGGGACACAACAATGAGAATTAAATGGTAGGACTGGCCATGGAGGATGAAAATGGAAAATTACAGCTGACGAATCAACAGGCAACCAGCACCCCCCGTTGTGCATTTGTTAGACCTGAATAACATTAAAACACACAAACACCCCCAAGTCTAATTCTACTAATCTATACACTTGACCGAGCAATCGTGCTTGGCTCTCTTCTCGTACACTCTCAACACACACACACACACACACACACACACACACACACTTCAGAAGATACAGTACATATAAAAGAATCTGTGTCAACATGTCAGGACTCCATTCCTCCCCGTGGCATCCTGATCACAGCTGCACAGTGTAGATAATTGGGTTGTAATTAGATGAAAATACACTACAGGAGGTCATGTAGTGTGGAAGTTGGCGCATCGCCGCTGGAAACGGGCTGTGAGAAAAAGCGCTACGCCGTAGCCGTTCCGCATGATCGCTTATCGAAGATAGTCATACTAAAACACACCAAAAACATACACGGATGTATGCATACAGTACAGTACATGCGCGCGCACACGAGCAGATCCTTCGGTTCGCGGGCTGAGAGGAACTCGCTTTGACACATCACTGCATTTGGTTTCCACATTCTGCCCTAAGGGAGATGGCGCCTTGCCAAGCTGCTCTCCTCTGAAATATTAAGGCTAGAACCCATTGTATGGTGCTAATTTAAGAAAGTGCTGTAAAGGGACAGAAAGCGGAAGGTAAGAATGGTGTTCCCATATTTTTGCGCACTCCCCCCTACCTTTCATCTGTACACAGAAATGACAGCATACATCAGAGATTAGATAAAATAAAAGTAGTGCCCTATCACATCCAAAACTCTGATTATCCTGCCTCAACTGGGAAAAAAAAAGAGTTTGCCTCAGTAAACATGACTGCACACACATTTACATATTCTCATGAAGTCATACTGGAAGTGTCAGCGAATGGTCAGAGAGCTTGTAAACAAACTGTGAGTGTAGGCTGCAGATCTCAGACTCTTTCATTTCATTTATGTGATACATTGATGCCCTGCAGGGCATTTACACCAGCTGTCTGATCGTTACAATGCTACATAATGTAAAATGTCTGAAATATAAACATTTCCTTGTTGTTCTGCCAGATCAGCCTCATCATTATTAATAACGTCAGACTGCTCCTGTAAAAAAGATGCCAGGCTACAAAAATGGTTTCTGAAAGGGTGTGAATAATATCCATTTACCACAACTTTTCTTGCAGATCTCACCTGCACCGACAGTGTGCTCACTTTCTCTGCTATCTGCCTGCATGGGTATCAATAATTAATGATCGCGCCTCTGCCCCTGCCTAGTTATATTCCACTGCAGGATAACTACCACTATGCAGACTGCAGGAAACTGATGACTGCCTAGAGTGCTCCAGTTTTGTTTTTAAACTTTACGTCCATCACGATATTTCAGTAGATTTGTTCTCGCCGGAGTGATGAGGCTGCAAGAAAACGAGAAGCAGACGCCTGGTTTGCTGATATCTCCGTGTTTTGTTTATTCACAAGAGGATGGGCGTATAAAAGGTGATTTATATTCCGGACAATGATAAGGTAAAGCCTCTTAGCAGCTGGAGAGATAACCAGAGGCTGGATGTGAAGAGCATCCCTTCCATTGGAAAAAAATGCTGGCTGCCTAGGAAACTCAGTGATCTGTGAAGCTCTCGAGAAGAATGATCAATACACTCCCATCTTACTATTTTCTCTCTGAAGCTCAAAGAAATCACTATCCGCCGCACCGACACAGAGGAGGTGTGAAGCGAAGGCGGAGAGCGGTGGGCGGCGAAGGTGGTCAATTCAATTATCCTTCTGTCAGAGCACATTTTCTATTCTAGACAGCCTGCAAAATCCCTTAGAAAAAAAGAAATGCCAAATACTTGGGATTGCTTTAAATATTGTAGAGTCTCAATTGCATATCATCACCTTTATCAAAAGCCATTTTCCTGTGAATTTATACTAGGATTAAACTATTTTTGATACGGTTTGAATTAAACGGGTGTCAAAATCAAAACTTCAAGGGCTGTGAAGCGGCGACAATGCTAATTTCTCTGGAAGGTTAATAGGATACTTGGATGGAGACATCATCTTTTGAATATATGCATCCACTTAATGTCTCTTTTTGTGTGCGTGTCTGAGTCACTGAATGACACGAAGGGCTGTGCTGTGTGATAACAGCAAATGCTGTGACGCAGGGAGGGGAAGGTATGTTGGCTACAGGGTGACTGAGTCACAGGGAAAGAAGTTTGGGTCGGTGACACGGCCCAGACTCCGTGTCTCTGTTAGGAAATGTCAGGGGCACATGACATTCGAGACGTGGGCAAACATTAGGGGTTGATTATCTATTATGAAATAAGTCCAGATCCACTTTGAGGGGGCTCAAAGGCCATTCGAATACAAAATAACTGCTCACGAGCTGGTGGGGACTCAGTGCCTTGCTTTATGGCATTCCAGGAAACAGGGAAAAAATCTCTTCTCATGCATTATTTGTTATCATCAATATGTGAATATCCTGTTTGCAAGTTTTTATGTGATAAAAAAGCTGTAATTCACTTTCCTGGTACAACCATTTCCCCTGAGCCTTACTTGTCTTTGTGCTTTTACTTTAATGATTTTGTAATTTCCCAGAATGCCGTTGTACAAATGTTTGAGCAATGGGCATGAGCGTCAGTCCTGTTAGCTGGAGTAGAGTGTACATGACCAGAGTTAAGTTTGCTCACGGCAGGAGGAATAACAATTTAAAATCTTTTTAATTGGGAAATAAGCCACTGAAATTTAAACAATTACAATTAGTGCAAAACTTTTTCTCAGATATTGGAGCTACAGGATGTGAATTATTATTTAGTCAATCATATATACAGCCAAATATTACTTTTTATATAAGCCAATGGGTAAAACATGATACGCATATTCACTTTCTTACCCAGAGTTTGATGAGAAGAACGACACCACGCAAAAGTTTGTACAGTAAATATGAAGTTACAGCCAGCAACCAGTTAGTGTAGCTTAGCATACAGACTGGAAACGAGGGCAAGTTAGCCTGGCCTGGTGGTGATTAACAACCTTAATGATAGGAAGAGTTTGTTACATTTGGACAGCACCAGACTAGCTGTTTCCCCCTGCTTTCAGTATTTATGCTAAGCTACGCAAACCGGATGTTGGCGTTAGACTACGGTGACCATATTTTCAAACCCCCTAACCGGGACCACGTTCATGGTCATGCGGGCCCACGTGCACACGCTAATATGCACGCATATTACCATATAACCATGATGCACTGACAGTTTGGGAGTCCTGTAGAGAGTTTTCCTCAACTTATTGTTGTCTGGGACTATGGAAATTAATTTTCAACTTTAGTTTTGAACTCGAACAATCTCTATCACATCATGTTGCTCACCACAGGCTATTATAATCAAAAATGTGGAGCTCAGATGACATTTTGGCCAGGATGGAGACACCGTCCGAGTGAAAGACTGACAGACACGGCTGGCCCTGAGGGAGTTATAAGAGGAGCGAAATGCCTGTCGAATTTAATCAAAATGACACGTTTGATGTGCACATAAGTACGAGGGGTTTCTGTGGTTCAAAATTGCACAAAATGTAACCAGCGGATCTGCCGTGTCCGTGCCTAATTGTGGCTTGACAGCGCACAACATCACTCTAGTTAGAGACTACAGCAGGGTGCACTGTGCTGGCTCTCTGTATATTTACTTATCTTGTGCGCACACATTAATTAATGAGTGGGACAGAATAAGATAAATGTCTATGGAAGTATGATATTGTTATCATTACTTAAATTGTGTTGAAAACCGGGACAATTTATTAGTGACTGTTGAAAACCGGGACATTTGAGTGTTTTACAGATATTTGTCGGAACTCGGGACACCCAGCTTGAACTGTGGTCACGGTACGTTATACACAAGGGTAGTATCAATCATCTCATGTAAGGCTAGGCAAAAAAGTGAATAACCAAATCCAAAAATGTCGAACTATTTCTTTAATGTTGCCATTGGTGAATATTACACATTACAAAACACCTTTTGCGGCTGCGCTGTACTGTGATTTATCAAGGCTACCATCAGTAGCAAAAAACTGGTACCTCTGCCTAATGGGGAACATTTCTTCTTTCATGATGAGTGCCGTGGTTAAATCTTACAAAGAAAACGCTCGTTCTCTTGATTCTGAAAAACGGACACTAAAATCTGATGTTTAGAACGGATGTTCTGCAGCTGCAGATATGTCACTGTGAGCTCTTGTCAACTTTGTCTAATATGCAACAAGAGCAAATAGAACCAGTTTCTAAATGATTCAGGATGAATCTCTCTTTAATATCTTGTTGAGAAATGTTCTCGTGCGAATAACACATGAGGGTGTGTCTGTTGAAAGAGAGGGTTAAATCAGCATCAAAGAGGAACACATGATTTTTCAATAGTTGCAAAACTTATTCCAGAAGAACTCTAAATGCACATTTGGCTTTTGGTGAAACCGCGGATGGTGGCATCTCAAATTAATACTGTTTTTCCATTACGTGCAATCACTCAGATCGAATCTGAATAACAAACGGGGGGTGGAAAAAGTCACACGGAGGTAATGATAATAATAATTGTAACAAATATGACTCTGATGTTTGTCGACTTTCAATCAGACGCTAATCTAGTCCAGGCTCTCTGTACTCCATCACCGCGCGGTAAGCAGTGTTTAACCTATAATGTGGTGCACTTCAGAGAGGAATCCAGAGATATACAAAGCAGAGGGATGGCTGGTAATAGATTTGACCGAGAAGGAGGCTGCTGTAAACACTATTTCCAAATTCCCAATGGCTTCTCTTTTATTCCCCTCCACATTTATAGTGTAAACACCTGTCTCTTCTCCAGTGTACTCCTCCCTCCACTCTCTCTCTGTCTCCACACAGGGACAGCTCATCATCTGGGGCAGGCTTCTCTGCTACAGTAGCTATCAGTTCTGGCGACATCTCATATTCCATTCAGACACAGAGTAAACCCAGGCTTCGTGTGACTGGCCTGGGTAAACAACATCTGACGCTTTGGCTCCATCTCCAATCAAATGCAGAAGGATGTCAAGGCACTGGGATTCATTGTTTTTAATTAAACATTGCTCGCCACATGCGATGCAGAGTTTTGATCAAATGTGCTCCAAAAGTGAAAGCAGTGGAAAAATCACACTAAGCTAGAGCTCAAGGAGATGTCATCAAATGTCTTGTTTTGTCTGACCAACAGTCCAAAACCCCCAATTATTCAATGTACTACAATGAAAGACGAAAAAAGCAAAAGCAAAAGCAAAAAGAGATGGAAGCAGAGAAAGTTTGAAGATTTTACTAGAAAATTAATTAACAATTAACTGACTATCAAAATAGTTAACGTTTCATTTTCTTTCGATTAACTAATCGATTAATCAGCTAATTGTTGCAGTTCTACACACAACAATATTTTAATTACAAGACTGAGAGTCTTTGAGTGGTCGTTGGCGACAGCGATGCATTGAACTAAATGCTAACTTTAGTATGCTAACATGTTCACAATCACAATGCTAATATGACATACGTCAGTAACTACCCCACTCGTGAATTTTGAAGCTTTTACATGTCTTAAAAAAGGCGGTTGCTAACAAGTAGCTAAATGAGACTATTAAACGTCATCACGCCGACTCGTCCGCTGTTATAGCTTCGTTGTGTATACTTGCGCTAGTCATGTTAGCTTTTTACTTCTAGCGATTGCATTCCCATTTCAAAGATCATAAAAGTGGTGATCTTTTGTGGAGATTATCTTGCTGAACAAAACGTGTAAGTATCATAAACGTTTGTTTGCCAAAGAGATTTTTTCTGCAATAATCCAAAACCCAATGGAAAAATCCCATTGGGTTTTTGTCGATGCAAACTTCCGGGTTGGCCTACAAAAATACGTCATCCCTGCACCACTCTGTTGGCAGTAAATGCAAAGTACAGCCGAGGTATTTGATCATGAATGACAAATTAAATTTTGACCTGCTGGTTGTGTTGTATGAAAATCAGGGGATCAAAATGATCACAATTGATCCTGAAGGGGACATGAATGTGCGTACCAAATTCCATAGCAATCCATTTAATAGTTGTTGAGATATACTGTATATTATGTTGCTGATTATAATATGCAGCCTCTCATGGTTTAATGCAATAATCCATCCAAGCAAATCAGATTTGTTTTGCTTGATTAATTATGCAACTCCAATTTACAGATTTTCTCTGATACTTGATGAGGATGTTAAGAATAAAAATGCACAGATAAAATTAGCATTTATATAGATGTTTTCTGTTCAAACATCTCTCCTAAAGACACCATGGCTATTTGAATGTTGCATTTCTACAGTATAAGATGAGCTCCAAAGAGAGAGAGAGAGAGAGAGAGAGAAAAAAGAGGCTATTTTCGCCTTCACTAAGCCTGTAGGCTATACAACACAAGTGTGCGTTTGTTTGTGTATACAGTATATGTTTGCGAGTGTCCACATCTGTCTCCTTGTTAGAGCACGTGTAGCCTGGCGCTGAAATTTCCACACCTATTTAGAGTCACTCACGCAGCACTAGCTCTGTGAAGGCAACGTCTGATCTTACACCCCACGGAGCATTGTTAAAAGACACACAACAAAGCAATCACGCTGCAAACAAACATACACTGAGGAAGAAGCGTGGTGGCGAGGAACTGTTGATCCAGAGACTGCAGAGCTAACAAGAGGAGGAAGGAGGACATACGCAGCACAAGCCACAGTAGGAATAAACTAACAAATACTTTGTGTTGCTCAGTCTTTGGTCTCGGAGCAGCAGACCTACTGAGCAGAGAGAGTAAAGTTTAAAGTCCAAGAACAAAGCAGAGGTTCCCTGATAGCAAATAATGTTCTACTTGCTAATCACTGCGGTCGGGGAAACACAGATCTCATCTGCAGCCGCAGGCAGCAGCTAATTGAGGAAACAAATCTCTCAGCAAACCATTCTTTGGTCTACACATAATGAAATTCTCCACCTAAAATTGTTTATTTGACTGCCCTGACCTCTCTCACTCTTCATTTCCAGTGTAATGGAACAGCCTGCGGTGAGAAGATTGTACAGAGATGCGGATAATATCAGAAGATTTGCCACTATACTGCTGAGTCTGGTCTTGCTACAGCGCGCGGTCACTGGAGCTGATAACCTAGGCGGCTGCATGCAGGGCGGCACAGAAAATATCAGTTTGCTCTTCATGCTATTTATACTCAACCGCACCAACCTGCACTCTGGCAGAATTTGACAGATTAACAAACAGTCTACTTTCAGCCACAGCTACAAAAGTGGCTTTTTTTCAGGCTTTAAAGTCGACGCTAAAGGTTAACCTTTACACGAAATTATAGTGTAAAATTGTGTTTTGGAGCAGATGTTCTTATCCTGACATGACATTTAAAGTTTTCACCTTTTTTGCTAGATAATCAGAACAAAAAGGGGTTTTGGCAAAATGCAAAGCTCTGGCTAATGTTTTGGAATAATGAGGATGGGACTGGCAATGTGAATCCATTGGAAAATACAGGCACATTGAGAGTGCACACTTTGTCTTAATTATACCTGGAGCCAGCACTACAGCCAGCCAACGTGAAAGAAAGGGAAACAGTAAAAAGTCCTTTGAAAGTCGATGAAAAACACTCAAATCTCAAGAGGAGTGCGGAGAGATTGAGCCAGACGGATTTCCTTCATAAATCAAAGCACATCATAGACTTCCACCAGACACTGTTGCAACAGGTGTCTCGCTCCTCCCTCCTTGCTCCTCCCTTTCTTCTGCTTTAGCATGCAAATAAGCCTCCTCGGAGTGGGCTTGTTTACCGAGGAATGTCTCTAGATTACACACACATTTAAACAAGTGCTGCGCAGGGCGTCTCTCAAGTAGGCCACCTCAGATGGATCCAGATACAACGAGCGTTTAGAGAGAGAGAGCACTCCTCGCTGAAAGGCGGCGGCGGCGGCGATAAACATCCCGCTCCATCTCACGCACTTCCCCTGCGACTGCCAAAGTGACGGGGACATTTTCAAGCGGCATGTGCCTGTCCACTTGTCGAACCACGGTTAACAACACCGGAGGCGTCGGCTCGGGTAATTCCCTCCGCGGCTCCCCGCTTGCCGTGACATGCTTCTAGCGTGCCCATCTCCCGTCTGCTTTGTCCTCTAATTGTCCTCCATCCTGGGGGTTTAGGCCGGATAATGGTGGAGTGACAAGTCTGCCGTGCTCCACGAGCACCACACAGGTGACGCTTCTAAAGAGCCGTCGCTTTGTCACCGTGTCACCGCGGGACGGCTGCCAGCAGAGAGCAGGCCTATCTCGTTTAGACAGGAACAAATGAGGCAGAAGATAGAGCTAAAGCTGATCCATGCCATCCCGTCTTATCGCTGTGTCCAGAGGCCATTTCACACTGACGTCTGCTGATTACACCGAGCTGCTTCTGCGGCAATATTTGTGCGTCATGTGTACATGTTGAAATGTTTACTTTTCCATTATATAAAAAGAAAAACATTTCCTGAATGCATCAGTTTAGACTCTGGTTTCTTTCTATTTCTACGAGTTGATATCAGTGAACATGAGGAGAGGGTATTATTAGTACAGCTGCTGATGGGGGCCATTTGTTCCCCTTGAGCTGCTTGAGTTACCCGCTGTGTGTGCACCGTACGACCCGTGTGTGATTGGGTATCTGCAGTATAATGAGTTAGTGTTTATGACATGGAAAAAGCTGGCTCAGGATCCAGGAGTGTGGCTGTTGATGCCTCTCTTTTGTGTCAACTGAAACAGGAAGACCTCCTGGGATATCAACACGACAAGGGGATAGATCAAGATGAGGGCAATCGGATTGATAGAGGTGGAAAGGTTAAAGATTGATCCCTAATAGACAAATTAAATGCCACGTATATAACAATTCAATGTCTCATTTGCATTGAAATCTCCTTCAACAATTGCATCATCTCCCTTTACCCCGACTTTCATCACCTTACAGTACCTCGCCTCACATTCCTTGCCAGCTTTAATCACATAATACTTGGAGCAGTCCCCAAAAGAACAGCCAGATGTCAACTCATTCTAACTGGAAGACGACAGGAAAAATTAATTGGTAATAACTACTACGAAAGAAAAGAGCAACTCAAAAGAAATGTCGACTTGATGCCACGTTGTAAAAAATGCAAAACCCAAACAACTGTTAAAACATGGCAAAGTCAGATCTGCCTCAACTCATTTTTTAGAACTCAGGTCCATTACTCTCTATGTTTCCTGTGCCTATAAAGAACAGGACACATTAGCGGTGAGGTTGAGACAAAGGTCTAAACTGTATGAGTAAAAAGCATTGCACCGTGAAAAGGTCTCCCATTAAAAGCAACCTACTTTTTCACCCTCCTTCCATCGCACATCCTCTCTCGAATAAGCTTTTGTTTGGCGTGCCGCACTGACAATCATGCGCTTAAGAGAACAATGGGAGATCAGCAATCCAGCGGCGATGTATTATCAGAATGACTATAATAAATGGTTAGATGCACACTCAGCTAGGTGAGATCTGTCAGTGACTGACAGCTCTAAAGAAAAGCCATTACCGGCAACTTCTGTTCATGTCGGCAAGTGCAAAACAGCAAATGCAGCACTTAGATGTACATGAATTCAACGCCATGGGTATGAATATACATGCATGCTTTCCTGACCTTGGCTGCCTTCTTACTATACTGCAAGTCAAGTGGATGCATTATGCAGACACACAAAAATGTTGACAGCAAACTGCAGGCAGCTCTGTGCTTATACTGTCCTGCAATGCCTCCGTGCTCACCATCTTCGCCGTAGCAAAAAAGCGCCGTGAATCTCTACAGACACAACAGCCCTGCATCTGAGATGGACTCTGGTATAATGAGGACCTGGATCCCCGCGGCTGCACTCTCCATCTCCCCGTAACCAGCACTGATGCAGAGCGAAACCGTTTCAAAAGCATATTGATGTTTTGTTTTTCTTTTCTTGCCGGAGCACATCCTCTGCAAATAAATGTGTCTTTGAATGAAGTTATTCTCGTCTCACCGTGAAAAATGGAAACTGCTGATCACGGTGGAACTGTATGGGCGATAAAAGCTGACCGCCCACCACAGTTAATATGAAAAACAGCCAGATTTCTCAGCCAGAGCGCGTTCTGAGGCGATATTGGATCAGCAGCTAAACCGGGCTAATAAAGCCACTCTGATGTAGGCCAGCGTGAAATGTGATTGCTTTTGCGGAAGATTTCTCACTATAATGATGGACGCGGCCCTCTTGTGACTCATCCGCATTAAAATGTGGCTTATTTGGATCTTAAAAATGAAGAATGACGGGGCGACTTGTCTGAGAAATGGTCCATTTGTCCTCAATGTTGCAATTATTTACTTGTTGTTTTCACCTGTCACAGGTGTCTATGATGATCCATTAGAAAAGACTCGCAGACCCTGACAGGCAATTTTGGATTAAAAATGGCAAGACAACAGAGAAATCCCTTCATCTCTCCAGCAGACTATGAAAGAATTAAAGACAGAGTGAGAACATGCTGCAGCGCAATATTTTTCCCCCTCACATCTCTTTTGCAATGTAAGCACTTCAATGAAAAAATGAATTGTAAGGGGGGTATGGGGGGGGCGGGGGCTTTTGAAGACGGGAGGACGCTTTCTAACTGAAGCAAACAGAGGTAGGCTTTTATGTGCCAATTACCGGGCTCTCAATATTATCGACAGGGGCCTAGCAAACAGACATCATCACACGTGAGACGAGGACTGCCATTGTCGTTATCACACGAAGATTTCATCAGAATCTGCAACTCAATAAATCTCCCGTCCCCCAGTTCTGAAATCACTGTTTGATTCTGCTGCTCACATAAAATGCAGGTTTGCTACATCATGCACAGCCATAAATTATAACGCAGCTACAGCGAGCCCATGGGGACTGTACATACTGCAGAATATCTAGAGGCTGGCTGTACATGGATTTTCTGTGTATGGGTACACAGACAGAGCTTGATGTATATTGAATGAATGAATGAATGAATGAATGAATGAATGAATGAATAAATGAAGGGAGGTCCTGTAATTCCATTGCTATTGGCTAATTAGTTTCATTAAGCCCATGGCAAAGTATTGCAGGATTTTAAAGCCCATGCGTTATAGATGAATAATGCAGAAAATGAACTGTATGGTCTTAGCACAGCTAATCAGGCTGGGGAGTTCAGAGCTGTCGACAGGAAGAAGCAACTTACTTATTTAGTGAGAGTTTAATTCTACTGTCTGACTGCCTGTCTCTGGGTACACCTGCGTTAAATTTTCATCTGCTCATCTAATGATAATTTATGGATCTTTTTTTAAACTGAATAATAAATATTGCTGCAGCTATGTCATATGGCCACCGGGTATTTCACTAATGCCAATTCCAGAACTGATTTTGTTAGAGTGTAACTACACACCGGCTGAAAATACTCTACGTGCCGTGACGTTTAGCAGCATTCTCCGTCCACACTGTGTGAAGTAGAATTCAGCAACCTGACACGAACCCGACGGGTTCCGACAACTGGTTCTGTTTTTTGTTTTTTTTCGTAGAGCTTCAGGGCTCGAGTCGGGCTCAGGTTGGATTCTTTTTTAATATAACCTACTAAGAAAATTGTCTCTCTCTGCGTCAATGTGTGTCATGTGTTGCAAGTAAATACACAATGCCCACTGGGAAGCAGGAAGAGAGACAGAGCATAGCCAATGTGTTGCACTAGCCTGGAGAGCTAGTGGTCAGTAATGGATGAAATAAACTGGCAAAAGGGGAGCTTCTTAAAAGCCCCAATGATTCGGAGAAGGACATTGTATTGTGGAAACATTATGACCTTATTGTGCAAACAGATAAAAAAATGTCCAACCTTCCTCTACGACTCCTACTCTTAAAGGGGACATATCAAACCCAGTCAGTTTTTTTTGTGGGCTGTCTAGATCAGAAAACATGTGATTCAACAAGCCATTCAGATTTGGCTCCCCTTCCTATGTCACATGCCGGCTCATTAGAATATACCGCCCATGGCTTTAGAACTACCTTTGCAAAGGTGCACCATATTTTTCTCTTAAGCCAATCAGAGCAGACTGGGCTTTTTCAGAAGGGGGGGCTTAAAGAGACAGGTGCTAAAACGGAGTGTTTTCAGACAGAGGGTGAGTACAGGTATATTCAGACAGACGTATGAGAAAAATAAAGTGTTTTTTGAACAATAAAGCATTTAAACATGTTCTCGTAGAAACCCAAAATAGAAGTATGAACCTAAAAAAATGAGCATAATATGTCCCCTTTAAAGCGCATCGGGATCGTGACTGTACCAAGATTTGTTCTGGATTATAACTGTTAGGACTAGGGATGTCACAAGAACCAATATTTCGGTACTGAGTCGATGCCAAATATTCTGAAAACATGATGGTACTGTAGGTACCGTCAGTGCTGGGCATCCCGTTGTCCTGGGGACGATAGAAAATTTGTTTAGAATGGGGACGCACCCTATTTTTTCACTGATAATGCTACATTGCGAACAACAAATCAGTTAGCAGCCGGTGGACAGCACTGTCCCGCACGGAGATAACAGCTAACGTGAACTAGCTCTCGGCTGAGTTGATCTACTAACTGGTAAGGCAGATAATTTATTGTTTTGAGATACTGCAATGTGCGTATTGTCACTAAGTTTATCACTTATTGGCTTGTAGAAGTTATGTTTTGCCATATGCTGTGTTGGTCTCTTGCCGTTGTCAGATAATTTATTTTTTATTTGCGAGAAAGCCTTTTCCAAATCAAGCATATTGTCTTTGAAGAAGAAATAACACAAAACATAACCTCAATGTTTCAAATTTGTCAGTACCTGTTGGGTTCAGTAAGGTCTGAAAGGCACGGGTATGAGTCGGATTTGGGTCTCGGTTTTAGGCCCGTGCAGAGCTCTAGTACCAAGTACAGATGTAGCTGAGACCACAAGTACAACACACCGCATCTGATCACGCCCCAAACTGTGATGTCGCATATGGTCAGAGGTGCAACTGATCCATAGAGGTGAGTTCAACACTGCTCATAAAAGATTTACCGTGGAGTTGCTCTTTAATCAAGCATGAGCATTTACCTGATGAAAACACATAATTAATGGTGTGCAGCAAATTATGAGCTAATAGTGCAATTCATCACAAACAGGTCACCTAACTGAAAAACAAAGTCAGGAACACACAGCTGTGACTCCACACTATTCTACTAGTTTGTTGTTTTGCTAAAAAAATTTCAATCACCGTTTCTACCGTTTAAACTGAATTTGATTTCTAGATTTTCATTCCTGAAATAGACCAAATGGTTTACAAGTTTGTGCCCAGGAGGAAAACAGAAACGACATGATGTGGATGCCAGAGAGAGAGAGAGAGAGAGAGGAAGAGAGAAGGATCTGAGAGTGACGCTGACTCACCTCTCGGGGGGAGCTGTCATCAAATATCAATGTTCACCTCTCTTGCTCTTGGGAAGAGGGCCCTCCCCTCCCTCCCTGCTTTCATGCTTCGCTTCTTCCCACCAAGGGAAAGGACAGCATTTTGGGTCTGCCAGTCTGTCCTCTCAGAAGGGGACTGGGGAAAAAAATCTGGCCAACCCCATCTGTCCCAGTTCACTTGTGAACTGTGCTCAAGAAAAGACCGTGCAACCAGTGCGAGCAAGCTCAAAACAGCGTCACGGCGGAGGTCTAAAATAATCCTGAAATAGTTGAAATGTGTTATGAAATGGAATGGGGGCATTAATGGGCTGACCCCAACCACGCTGCTGTGTCTTTTGCTGAAAATGATCACAGTGATGGGGATTTGTCTCACAGCACTGCACCGATGAGCGTACACACAGGCAAAAGGTCTATGTTAATAATTACTCTGGCTCACTATGGATGAATGAGATCATTCACTGAGGGTGGCGATGACCCCATACTCTTTTCCTTTAACCTCGTTCTGCCCACACCGAGCTCTCGCTCTTTTGTATTCCACCGCCATCCCATGTCGCCCATTACTGAAGCCTGGCTGGCTTAATAAGAGAAATGGAGACATCTGTGCAGAAATAATGACTAGTGACGGGGACTGCAAATGACACATGGCCAGTGTGGGGGGTCTCTAAATCAACTTCTCACTGTATTTCAGTTTTAATTAAGACAAAAAGTTGTACAAAATTGTGTTCAGCTTATAGAAAAATATTTTTAATTTTAATCATAGCATGTTGCCGTGTTAAAGGAACAGTGTGTAGCATTTAGGGGCTCTATTGGCAGTAATGGAAGATGATATTCATAAGTATGTTTTCTTTAGTGTATGATCACCTGACAATACGAATCGCTGAATTTTCGTTAGAAGCTTAGAATGAGCCGATTATATCCACCGACGGAGTTGGTCCTCTTTTCACCGCAATGCTTCTACAGTAGCCCGGAACGGACAAACCAAACACTGGCTCTAGATAGGGCCATTTGCGTTTTCATGTTTTTGCATCAGCCACATTAGTTCTCCTACACGCTTGGCACACGGGAGAAGTTTCAGTTGGTTGCACTTGCAACCTCCGCACTAGATATCGCCAGATCCTACACTCTGCACCTTTAAAAGGGGAACAATGGCCATTTTCAAAACATTGATATTATTCTGGAGGCTAACATAACAATTTTTTTTATTTTTTTTATTTTATCTGACCCCGGATAAGCGGTTGAAGATGAGTGATGACTGAGCTATATAACATGATGGAGAAAATACTGCACAAGGTGGCAGCGTCATTGCGGTAAACAGCAAATGCCTGTCAGTGGCGATTTGAATGGATTATAGATTTTCAACAACATTTGCACTATAAATAAACATGCTGTGACATTCTGAATCTATATTATTTTAACAATAAACACGTATAAGACAGAGAAACTGTGTCATACCTTTCTGACTTCTTTCGTTTTCAAGTAGTTATAGTTTACGCAAGTGCTGTCAACTGGAACGGAGAAATCTACTGGAGCGGAGTAATCCATAAGTGTTTATTGTTAACATAAAACAGATTCAGAAAGTGACTGCATGTTTATCTATATTGCAAATGTTGAAATTCTATACTCATTTCAAATCGCCACTGACAGGCAGTTACTGTTTACCGTGATGACGCTGCCACCTTGCAGTTTCCCGGCATGCTCTTGCAATATGCGCGTTCATGAGCAAGTTGCAGTATTTTTCCATCATGTTATATAGCTTCCAGAATAATATCAATTTTTTAAAAATGGCTGTTATTCCCATGTAAAATGTTAATTTGCATTATATTAAAACTGAAATACAGCAAACATTAGTGGCTAACATGAATTTCTCTGACGGACATTTTATTAAATGACAGTAAAGGTTAATGAATGTTGGCTCGAGGCAAATAGACGTGTTTTTTTTTGTTCACTGCATTATTTAAAAGACTCATATTTTGAGACCGAGAGAATTTATAACGCAGATGTGAACAGTGTTAACCTGATCATTCATCATTGCAGGTGAATAGCTGCAATTACTGACAACTTCACCGTATGGCTCTTGTATTTCTCCCATGCAATAAAACTGTCATGTCCTCTCTGATCTGTTTCGAGACATCCCTCTACGCCCCAGATAGAATACCAAAGTGACGGAACGAGGCTGCTTTTGCATGCTTCCTTTTTTATATAAGACTTTTCATGCTGCCGGCAAGCAGACCGCTTCAGATTTACAACAGTATTGTTCTAACACACAAAACCCTGATATCTTCGGAAACAGAACAGACGCACAAAGCAAATGCTCTTTCATGTCTGGCTAAACGGCTGGTAACTGCAAATTGGTGTAAAATAAACAAGCGGAACCATTTGCTTTGGTCGTGTGATAGGACTCGGCTGTGATAAGGAAGGGGACGAATCGGCATGCAGGAGGAACGGCAATAATCCCTACTAGGTTTAAACAGTCTGTCAGTTATCCTGCTATCGTGGCAGTGAAGGATTCTTGACTAGTTACTGCAGTTTCCTCTTCAGGGAGAATATCAGAGCCGGGTTGTGAGCACACCTCGCGCACATCAAATAAGAGTCAACCTCAAATTGGATCAGACATAACGAGAGCACTGCAACAACCTGCTCTGATGAAGATCTGGGTTTCGCTCTGGAAAACAAGATAGGCCTCCATTTCAAATCACAACAAACAGTCTAACACACTGGCTGATGGTCTGAAATGTACAGCATATTGCAACGAGTGTGTGAAATTGCCCCATTAAAAAAAAATAGCGATAAAAACATGCCAGGCATTCGCAGACGATCATCTAGTCAGCGTATGTGCTGATGTGTTTCCATCCAGAAAGCCTCAATATGCTGCATTTTATGGCTGAGTTATAGCGCGGCAGTAATTTGCGGCGCTTCGGCTAAATAAATCAATATATGCTCTAATGTTAAAGGCATAAATCTGTCTCTCATTTGTCACGGCTAACAACGCAGACGGCTGTGTGGCTCATTGCGTGTCGGAGCCCTGCTGGAGATGTGTCCTGGGCTCATTACCATTCAAGCAGTGAATGCCTGAGTCCCTGACCCAAATTCAAGATGACACTTGTAAAATACGCAGATTCAAAGTCAATCTGCTGCTCATATTTTCAACGTATTGTGGTGCGGTTGCCCAGGGTCTCTAAATGTTGTTTAGAAAGTGGAAGGAGATAGATGAGTGGAATCCAGCTCTCGAGGATGCTCCGTGGGTTGTTTTGAGTGGGTTTACGGTGGGAAAAGAATTGAATCAATTGAGGTAGTGGCCCTGGGGAAATAGGTCTTAAAGTCAGTCATTGATGCATCCTCAGCCTACAGCTGATAACCTCTGGAGAACCTAAGGAGCCGGGACACTCTTCTGATGGACTTAACTGCAGCTTTAGAAGACATCTAGTATTTCCAGGGAAACAGCCTTTCTTTCCATGCGGCAATCAAAACCTGTGCATTGCAAAATCCACTATTTAAAACGCAGTATGTACACAGCTTATGGATCCGCAGTTATAGTTCATACACACATCCCCATATACTGTTAATTAAACATGAGCAGGGCAATCTAAAAGGAATTTCTTTAGCTCTCAGAAGACCAAGGAAATGATATTCTCTAAGCCTCCTCAGCAGAGCCGGAGGTGGATACTGGCTGGGAAACATTGATTTCACTGTAATTTGCCTTTAGGTGTCAGAAAAAATGCTGAGTAGTTGAACTAGCGAGCTGTTCCAACATTCTACATTAATTCACTGCTTAGGTGCAGATTAGCATTGATTGGTCTTCGTGGGGGTGAAAAGAGAAGGTGAGGAAGAAATAGCGGTTTGTAGTCACTCACGTCTGCGGCGCCGGGACGCGAGCAGCACTGACACACTTTTCATCTGCGATCCGATATGTTTTGCTGCACTGATATTGAATAAAACGTTTTTGAAAAGACTAACAAAGCAGTATGAAGGTATAGCGTACATTCAGAGTTATTTGTCACTCACAGGCAGAGATTGCAACCAGCACTTCAAAAGCTTGAGCTGACCCAATCACAGAGCACAGTGTGTCTGTTTTATTGGCTCACAGCTATACCAAATCCCTACAAGTCCACAGGCGCTACAAAAAGTGTCACGACATGATGTGTGCAACGTTCAAAGGCAGATGAAAAGCTACAACGATCGCAGTCATTTTCTAACATGGATTTAGCCAGACTACTGTATTTTTGTACAGCTGTTTACTTTATAATAAAAATCTTTTTGCACCAAATTGAATTCCCTTAAAAAATGTGAAATCCCCCTCAGCTGTGAAGCTGCACAGAAAAGCTTGTTTTTGTGGACATTTTTCCCAATAGCCTCCGAGTGGATGCCTCATTGCGTGGGCTGTTTTCACATATCTAACTGTGTATGTCTGTATGTGTGTGTGTACAGTATGTGGATGTGTGTGTGTGTCCTTCGCATATCTTGAGAAGTGCTCATCCTATCTACTCCACATTTGGACGGTGCATTGCTGGGGACCCAAGGACGTGCAGTGTCGCAGTTGGTGCAATTTGGACAGCCGTGATTTATGCTTGCCACATCCGCGATGGTCCGCACGGCCAAAGTGACGTCACACCATCAGACACGGCCCTTCGTGGGGGTTCTTGTGGCAGGTGCACATGAACATCCGAAATTTTCTATCTACGCGGACAAGGATGGACGGAGAAAATGGAGAACTTTGAAAAGCTTTGAGAATGTCAGTTTGCTGTGAGGAGAAACCCGCACGGAGTATAAAAGATGTAAACCTTTCCTCGTCACAATTCCACGTCAGCTCATGTCCGTGCGACCGTCCTTGCGGAAAGTATAACCGAAACTTGAGTCGAGCATGTGGTCCACCTTTACAGGCCGCGACTCATTGACTGCAGTTCACTATTGCTGCTGGATGCTCGATACATTAACGTTACAACTAGATCTGTCAAAGGAAACGCAAATTTGTTTTAACGCCACTAATTTCTTTAACACATTAATGCGACTGGAGATTTTTAGAAAAAATATTGGGCTCAGTTTTAAAGCTAGAGAGAAGATCATCAGCATCAAGCAATCGGCACATGTTCCGAATGGTCATGCACCCCGAGCGGGCACTGCACCGGTGCAAAATATACCACAAAGTATGGATAATCAATATTCCATATACATGACCTATGAGGATATTTTCTGCATTTCAGTTCAGCAATAGAAACATATTATTGACCACACAACGCCAATGCTGCCTTCTCTATTGCCTCAGGTGCACGATATGGCACATAGTCATTGCAAAAGATCCTGCTTATGTATGCAGAACTAACGACCCTCCTTTTTTACCGTCTCTGAACTCCAGCCTATATTTAGAAAAGCGGGATCTCTGTGTTTCACGTGCTGGAGCAAAGAAAAGATGTACTGTATAGCCATTCCTGATGAGATATTTTACCAACTACAAAACCCTGATGGCAACAGATTTGGCCACTGTGAACGTGTGTTTTCTCATCTGGTAATAATAGATATGACAGATACAGGCATTCATATGCTTTATCTGCACCTTCTGAGTCTAATGAGAGGGACACGTCTGTGGTGAGATTAACGGCGGGAAGAAAGAATGAATGGCATGTACCAAACACTGAGGTTTCCTACTGTAATTCCTATGTGGCGGCTACTGTTATTTCATCTGTTCTCAGGTTGTTCACCTGTCGCTACATGTCAGTGCCACATACTGTAGCTGACACAGTAGCAACTGGGCTAAAACTGCACCTGCAGCCCTGTTGCTTAATGCTAACTTAATGCAAACTTGATGGGGGATTTATATGACCAGTAATAACTTTACACTTGTACTGCATGTTTTGCGAGGAAGGCTTATTTATTCGTCGCCTTCATAAATTATTAACTCGTTGCAGTTTTCAGCTTCTCGTGTGTGTCATAATCGCCCTTTTTACAAAACCAAGCAAACAACTCGTCAAGTCTGAAGCCAAGCTCCTTCAAAGAGCGATGAGTGATAGGGTGGAGGAGACTTAATTCCCTCGCAAAAGCACCACCTACCTACTTGCGCACCTCCGATTCTCATGCTCTATTACCTCCACCCCTTAGAGTGAAACACAGTGGCTCCGTATCCCAGTTGATCTGCAACATGAGCTAATGAGCTCAGCGGCGCCGCACAACACGGCTGGGAAATCGAAGCAGCCACAGAGACGTGTAAATTAGAGTGATCTCCCCAGACGATGGGTCGGACAGAGGCAGGCATATGGAGATATTTACCGAGCAGGTCAGCCAATCGGAATCAAGGCCCGGCAGTCTATAGGGGATGGTAATTACAAGTCTTCGAATGATTAAAATGCATATACATATATTAGCAATGTTCTCTATGAAACTGTTGCAGAAAAATTAAAAGACCCGCTCTCAGACTAGACAGTGTGGCAACAATGAAATTTGAGCCTATTATATAGTATAAACGCTTGATATGGATGATTCTGAAGACGTATAATCTGTGACTGCCGGTATTGACCATTGATTCAATCCGCCGACTGTCTATCCTGTCAAAGATGGAGGCGTGAAATTTAGGTGGACATACTGGCTCAGGTTGACGCTCCCTCCTGCCATTTATAACTGAAATCCAATTCAACAGCCAGCCTCTCACGGTGGATTGACGGAATTAAATGCATGTGACAGCACAGCATATACAGCTTGTTTCATCATCTCGCAGAGCGCTTTCAAACCCTCATCTATTTTCCTGCGCCCCAATCCTTGTTTCACCTGGCAGTGACTGATGGAGTTCAGCTGTGCCTCTTGTGAAAAAGGAGAAGGAGAAAAAAAAAAAAAAGCAAAGTTTGTTACAATACATGCTCTCTTGAGCCATAAAAGATGACTGAACTTTTTCATGTGCCGTTATGGAGAACTAAAAACAGGCAAATTGCTTCGGCACCTCGGATCGAAAAATCCCAGGGGAAAAAAGGACAGCTTGTGCGAAATGCTTTATGGGATTTCGCTCAAACCAGACGCAGACGTTCACACATGCACTTCTTACGAGCCACCTTGAGTCTGTCAATAGCTCCGGTCTTTGTAGCATCAGAGCGCGGGGGCATTTGAAACCTTAAATGTCAAATACAGTGATTAAATCGATGGGGAAACTAATCTTCTGTTGCCTTGGACCAAATGGTTAATAAATCCCGCAGCAATCCCCCCAAGTAAGCGCAGGAATTCATGAATGCTAAACACATTTGGTTTTCTCTGCTCTAACAAAGGAGCGGCTTTGATACTACCACCCCTCATGTGCTTGTAGGACAAGGCTGCTGAGCTGACACTTTTCTTTTAAATATGAATATCAAATGAGGCTTTTGATACGGCACGATGATGGCAAAAGCTGGGACGGGCCCATTTAGCTACAGTGCAACCTATTTCTAACAAAGGAAGTGAGCTTGTGTGTGATGTTGCTTGTGATATGGCAGAAATTGTGTAGTGTCTCAGGCCCTTTAAAAAAATCTTTTTACAATTCAAAGGTGTTCATTATCACTGGACAAGATAAATAAGTGCAGCAGTGGACAGTAAATTGAATCTTGAATGGAAGAGATTACCAGAGGAGGCTGCGAGCAACAGAGGACACAATGCAGAGTAAGAGGCTGAAACCCTTGCTCCCAGCAAGAACACCAATATGCTCACAAGGCTGACACCAAGAGGACTTAACATCAATCACCCTATCAGGCTGGTCAAACAGTCACTGTGTGTGTGTGTGGGAGCACAACAGACCATACTTGCCAACCCCCCCGATTTTCCCGGGAGACTCCCGTTTCTCATTACCCTCTCTGGGTTTCCTCCCGGTGTCACGATTCTCTCGTATTTCTCCCCATTTATGACAAATTTTCACACCTTTTTTTTTACTTTGCGTCATCTCAACCGGTTTCTGGCAGTGAACAGCGTGTATAAGCCCTACTGTTTCCACCCGGACAACAATACAGCTAAAACCTAATATCGTTTACTCGCAGAAGAGAGCTGCTCGCGACACAACTCGGTTTGAGCTGCGCTCGTCGCACATCACAACGCGCAGTGTCAGAAGTTGGTCTTTGCCTTGGTCGACGCAGCGAAAAGCTGTCGTGGCATGGCGCAAGCTATCGGAAATGTGTTTTCAGAGCGCAGTTGTGCTATTGTCGGGTTGTCTCTGAAAGGACCTACAATGAGTGAGAGATGGAGAGAGAAATGGAGAGTACTAGGAGAAAGAAATACTCATGCAGGGGCAAAAAAATGAATGAATGAACAAATAAAAAACGATGAATATTAGTTCATGCCAGAGATTCGCACAAGTTCACGCCAGAGGGGCGAATTATTCTGTATTCATTCCTGAGAATTTAAAATAAAATTAGTATTTAAGATTAAAAATGCTGTAGCAGTGTACTTATTATTTTGCTATTTTTATTCTTTAAAAGAAAGCAGGAAACAAAGTCTCTGAAATCCAAATTTCCACTTCCACTTTCATTTCAAAATCCTCCTTATTTTTGAAGTCTCGAGGTTGGCAAGTATGCAACAGACCCCCCCCACCCCAGACTAAACAACACATTGTCACACAACAAAGGCCATTTGCTTTGATGATTGTTGGCTTTAGTGTAAAGCGGTCCTAAGGAGTTGTGCTCTCAATCCCAACCGCACTACTCAATAATCTGCCCGAAACTCCCCCTACAGCTCAGACTCTTCTAATCCCTTATAAGAAAGAGGAGCCAGATGGTCATGAACAACTGCTGGGGGGGCCAGAAGATGAGCGCATCTATGGAGATGCCTGGAGTGCCTGCCGCTGTTTACCTTGTGCTTCAAGTTACCACTGTAAGCCCCCGTGCAGCGGGTGGTGTTTCGGGGTGGTGAGCGTACTTTCAAGAATGGCTGTGTGTTTGCGTGCAAGCGCAATCGTGCGCGCAGTGGGGAAAGGAGAGACCCCTGCTGCACCTGGTGTCGGGTTACCGTGGCGCATCATCCCCCCCCCTTCAGTCCCGGGATGAGATGTCAGAGCTTCAGAGGCAAACCTCCCTACCAGCTGCGGTAACCTTGTGATTCCTGGAGTGTCAGGAGGTAGAGCAGCGCAGTCCCAGGGGTGTCAGGATACAACATGCCTCTCGCCCTCCCTCCCCGTATCCCAGAGAGCTCAGGCACCCCGTCCCGACCCCTCGCTGACGAGCCAACCCTTTATTCCCAGCTCTGCCAACCTTCAACTGCCGCCCCAGAATACAGAACGCCAGTCAGCCCAGCTGCCGCCGCCGACGAGCCTCGCGCTGTCACATGCTGATGGACAAAAACCCACCAGCCACATGCTGCATCCTAACATCCCCTCCGCATCACCCCGCTCTCTTCCCATGGGACTCTGATTAAACTGTCATTAAAAGGATCTAGTTGTGGGAGGAAAACAAGAGTATCAATCAGCGGGAATAGAAGGGAAAAATGCATGGTGGGTGTTCATTAAGTGAACATTACCAGAGTAAAAATTCAATTATTTCACAGCAGGGGATGCGCTGCGCTGGGGTAAGTCCATAGCCACTTAAGGTCCCTATGCCCCCACGCACCAACACACACA
This sequence comes from Hozukius guyotensis, assembly GCA_916700995.1. NCBI lineage: Eukaryota > Metazoa > Chordata > Actinopteri > Perciformes > Sebastidae > Hozukius > Hozukius guyotensis. Next base: position 28,385 of record CAKALU010000514.1, read on the forward strand.
AACACACTCGTGATTTACAGAGAGAGACACTAAAGGGAGAGCTTCTTCTGCACACTTTCAGGATGGTTGTAATGCATTTCCATGGAGGCCAACAAGCAAGGCTCCACATGAATTGGAGGCCACCAGCCTTGAAATCCAAAGCCTCTTTTCCACCTCCCTATTAGTGGTGTGCAGCAGCCGGTTATTAGTGGCGGGGTTTTTGCCACTGAAAAGGGTTAAGCACAAATTGAGCCTGGAAAGAAGCTAGGAAGCAAACGCCTTCACACAAATCCCCCGCGACTGCCCCTCAAGAAGATAGCGGATAATAACGACCTTACGACCTCTGCCAAAGGTCGACCTATAGCGGTGCACCGAGGTCGCTTCTGAGCTATTAAAACGAGCCAAGCAGGCCAGAACTGACATACAGGTGACTGATGGTGTCCCTCTGTTTAATGTAGAGTCTAATAGGGCCTTGATCTATCATATTTCACTTGTAGCTCAAAGAAAGAATAATGATGAGCAGTCGCGATTCATCGATTGATGATTAAATCACCATTCTGAATTTGATGCATGAAGAATATATCACTGCTGAAGGCATTTCTTAGTTCCAGGAGGTGGGTCCTGTCTGTGCAGGTGTTTTTTGTTACAGATCAGAACCAGTGACACCTTAGCACATGGATTTCTATTTGACAGAAAAGTATTGGATCAGGTCTCACTTCAGCTCAGCTAGTGAGCACATGTCCTCTGCAGCTCTTCATATTCAGGGGGGCACATTTTTATAGGCATTTGTAGGTTAAGGCCCTTTTTGTGAATACAGGAATGGGTTGGGCTTTAAGCGCTGTGCATGTTTCATCTCGTCTAATCTGTGTCTTCCTGAATAACCTTTAAGTTGCGCCAGTTTATCATGTTTAATCATTTGAATTGCCATTAATTAACAACAGGTGTAAAAGGAACAGGAGCAGGAATTCCTTATGGCGTCATTTTATGTAAGTCAGTTTATGATTTAAATTAGGGCTGTCAATCGATTCAAATATTTAATCACAATTAATTGCAAATTAATCGCAATTTTTTTATCCGTTCAAAATGTACCTTAAAGGGAGATTTGTCAAGTATTTAATAGTCTTATCAACATGGGAGTGGGCAAATATGCTGCTTTATGCATTCATGTCTGTAAAGGGGTGACTCATGGGTACCCATAGAACCCATTTTCATTCACATATCTTGAGGTCAGATGTCAAGGGACCCCATTTGAAAATGGCCATGCCAGTTTATCCTCACCAAAATTTAGCGCAGGTTTGGAGCGTTATTTTGTTATTTTTCTAGTTTCATATGATGCCAATATCTTCACTCTAGCTTTAAAACTGAGCTCGCTACAACTAAAAATCGCGAGTTGCGTTTATGTGTTAAAGAAATTAGTGGCGTTGAAACAAATTTGCATCAACACGTTATTATTGCGTTAACTTTCACAGCCCAAATTTTAATTATTTACTTGTGCTTATTTAACTTTTGATTCAAATACCTTATTTACGGACGCTGTGCTATAAAAAAGCCCATTTCATCTGTTTAAATGAAGCTTTCAGCAACAGAAAACAGTTAGAATGACTATCAACCGCCAATCGATCATTTATGTTGCTGGCAATCGATTTAGAAAATTGCTCAAATTTTCCCTCCCTATCTAAAACAGTATTGATGTCAAGGCCTGAGCAATTACAGTGCTGGGACTGTAGATGTACTGAATGGGTTCAAAGGCTCGCTCACATCAAGGTAAGTCTACATTGATGAATCCAACATAAGCTAATCTTTTCTGACCCTTTCATTCCCTTAAACAAACATTGGATCAAGGCAAGACACGCTGGAGAGCCCCTGAGCCATTTGTCTTTGCCAATCGCTCTCGCCCTTGCCTCAGTGGACTGGGTGATGGTAGGAGAATGGTATGGAGATGCTGCCTCCGGGCAGCAGAGACGTCTACATCTACAGGCCACAGAGCAAGGCCACTGGTTCGTCTTAGTATATGGAGCGGACAAAGGGATGGACCTCGGTTTGTGTGGCGCATGTGTACGTGTGTGTGTTTTCAATGCTGGCCTGATCACAGCTGGGCTCGAGCTAATGCCCACTCTGTTGCCTCCAAATGTGCCCCAGTTAGCAGGGGCTCACAACCCAGTGACATGGTGGGCCGGGGTTGGTGAAGTCCCAAGTGTTGGGGTGTTTTTACGCTTCACGCTTCGCTGCATCCACACAAAAGACTTGGCCCCATAACCTATAAGCCCTCTAATCCATTCTGTAAACATTCAAGGGATGCCCACTTTTACGACAAATGCCCATGCTAGGGTACACAGCAGAGCCTGCTGCACACGCCAGCCAGGTTTCTCAGGGTTAAATCTATTTGTGAGTAAATTTGGCACAGAGAGCGCAATCACATTATGATCCTTTTGTTTTATTACAGGGTATTACTACAAATATGGATAATTACAACAATTTGAAATTACACCGATTGAGCCGCATGTCCCAATGCAGCAATTCTGGACTTTATCTTTCATTTTCTCCATTATTGGTCACAGCTTTCCCCAACAGCAAAGACCTTTCATTGAAAGAGAGAATAATAAAATGGGAGCACAAATATCAGATCATCTCCAGAATCACCCAAAAGCTTTGGCTGACCATTTTGACTCCTATCCCCTTGGTGCATATTGTGTTGCTCATCAATGTAACTGAAATGTAACCGTAGAGGCGTATACTCTTTCACTTGCATTCCAAAAGAAGCATTCCAACTCCCATGATCACTGTAAATCATATAACCATCTGAATGAATGACCCTGATGAACCCACCAGTGACATACAAAAGAAGACCTGGTGCAATGCCACTGACTCCGTCATTATATCCAGGAATAGCATCGTGCACGAGGAGGAACAGGCGCACGCAGCCTCATGTCATAAAACCATATGATTGCACCTGACAACCGTCACTTTGCACATCGTGTTTCCTGATTAACATTTTAAAAAAACTTATCACACACTGAGCCTTCACATTTGTGAACACAGATATGGCTAATGATCAGTGCTAGAGTAACTAGAGCCACATTTACTCAGCGTCACCTTTTAAGCCATATCTACACTTTTAAAACTAGATCAATGACAGTAGATCAATATGAAGTGTGATGGGAAAAACATTAGCAAAGTGATGAGCCACTTACCCAGAAGATGAGGTTGAAGATGAACATCATATACTTCAAGCAGCAGAGGCAGCCTCTTGCCATGTTGCACTTCTTGAATTCTAAAAGGAACACAAAGGATAGATCCAGGTAAAAGACTACGTATTTGCTGCCTTTGGGGGAGCTGTACTTGTTGTTAGTCTTGTCTCCTGCGCTGGCGGTGGCGTCAGCTGCTGCTGCTGCTGCTGCTGCTGCTGCTCCAGCCTGCCCCTGCTGTGCGTTTTTGCGTGGCCCCGTGGAGCCGTAGAATGCGCCGGCAGTGAAGCCGCGGCCGCCAAACGGGCGGCCAGACGTGGAGGCTTGGGCAAAATCGGAGTCGCGGCTATCTACTGAGGGGCTACGGTGAATGGCTGACTCCTCACTGCTGGACTTCTCCATGCTCTAGGGCTGCAGCTGCTGATGAAGGGCTCCCTGACGCACAGTCTACCATAGTCTCAGGGATGACAGGACAGAACAAATCGCCCTCCCAAGTGTCCAGTGCTTCACACTCTGAAGCAAAAAAACAAAACATAAAAAGCCTCACAGAAACACTACATCCACCTCAAAGCGCACAGTTGGGAAAGAAAGTCTCCAGTGCAGACGTGAGTAGAACTGCACATTTCAGGGCACCTATGCCAGGCTGAAGTGTCTTCTGTCTGCTGTCTTGCTGTGATAGTCCTGAAGTGGCTGTGCAGAAGAAAGCATTACCCTCGCCTTTTGACAGGACTGTCTTTCCGGGAAGAAGTTACAGCACTCCCTCTATCCCCTCTATGTAATATCACTCTCCTCCTGTGCTGCTTATTGCTGCCGGGCTGCTCCAGCGGGAGAGAGACCCCAGTGAGTCTCAGCTGCTCCACTTCCACGTTATCTTGCTGACCTGGTAACTTTTCTCTCCCGTCCTCTCTCCACTGCCTCTGCTCCTTCTCTTCTCCTCCTCTTCTCAGCGTGCTCTGATGCGCTCTCTCTTCCTTCACTCTGTCCTCTTTCTGAGTGTGCCTGTCTTCTCTAGTGTACCATTCTGTGCTCAGCAGCTCAGTCCTCCGCACTGCCTGCGCTCTGCTCTGCCAATAGCAGCGCTCTGGCTGATGTGCTATTATCGGCAGACGCAACTAACGGGCATTCCCTATCTCCCTACAAGAGCGCTGCCCTCCTCCTCTTCCTCCCCCAACTCTCTCCCTCTCTCTCTCTCTCTGTCGCTCTCCCTCCCTCAGCCCCTCCCCGCTGCCGAGCAGACAGCCAATGCAGCAGCTGCAGCCAAGATCCGAGCTCCTCCTCTCCTCCACCCCCCCTGTATCTTTAATAAGCCCATCACTGTGTTTGCTTTGACTATACATGTTCAGCAATTTCATCCTTGCTGTCAGGGGAATTGAGAGGCTAGAGATGAGTTTAAGAATATCAAACAAACAAACAAACAAAACAAAAATAAAATGAAGTGTCAAGGTAATTGTAGATGAGTAGGGGTTGTGTGTGGAGTAGCAGGGTTGGAGTGGGGGGGGGGGGGATGGAAATTGTTGGCAGGCTCTTTTACATGCAGCGAGATTTCACTGTCAGTCTGCAGATGACATCGGCACCTGCGATTTCACACACTGTTTTAATCTGTAATGTTTTTTAATACATGATTATCCACAGTTAATCAAAAATGAATCACACATTTTTTGTATCTGTTCAACAGGTAACTTAAAGGGAGATTTGTCAAGTACATATCAACATAGGAGTGGGCAAATATGCTTTCTTTATGCAAATGTATGTTTATATTTATTATTGGAATTGTCCAGACACCCTCACAGGTACTACATTTAGCATAAAATAATATGCTTGAATCATAACATGGGTTACCGTTATGTGGGTATCCATAGAACCCATTTTCATTCACATATCTTGAGGTCAGAGGTCAAGGGACCCGTTTGAATATGGCTATGATTTTGCGCAAGTTTGGAGCGTTATTTAGCCTCCTTCGCGACAAGCTAGTATGACATGGTTGGTACCAATGGATACACCCTAAAAACCTAAAGAAATCAATAAATGAGTGGCGTTAAAATGAATTTAAGTTAATGCGTTATTATTGTGTTAACTTTGACAGCCCTAGTAATTTCATTGATTAATGTTAATGTTGCCATAAATAAACCATAGTTAACTCTGACAGAAGGGTGACTCACATGCCAAGCTGACATTACTTTTGACCTAGCTCCCCAGGCATCTACATGTGCATATCATCAGAGAACAAAGGCAAACTGCTTAAGGACCCTTAACGTAGCGACTGTGAGGGTGGCAAATTATTAATAAAACGGGATAATTATTGCCGTATTCATGTTGTGTCTATCTGTGTAAGCTCACCGCAGCTTAATTTTATCCTCAGGTGACAGAAACAATTGGAATAACAAAATAAATGCCCTTATTGATTCCCAGAATCAACTTTTGTCTCCAGGACTGTCATGCTAAATCAGGTGTACCACTAGACTGCACATTGTCCTGCCCTGGTAATGGTCTTCTGTCTGCTGAGTGCCGGTGATGGCTCAGCCTCCGGACAGATGGAGAGAGAGTTTCAACTGAATGGTCTTAAAGGTAAATCCAGTAATACCCAATCGACATACAGTAGACAAGCTAATCCAACCCTCTTGTGTTTCACCATTGTAGAGTAAAAAACAGCCTTGAGGAAGTGTTTGTATTGTGGTTGTAACGCACAGAAATGATGTCAGAATAGGTTTCAGCTTCAGCAGTTGGTAAGGGGTTGCAATTTAACAGCACATTTCAAAGTAGGATGGTTTAAAATGACAAAATATTTAAACTAGGGCTGTCAATTGATTAAAATATTTAATCGCGATTAATTGCATGATTATTCATAGTTAATCGAGATTAATCGCAAATTAATCACACTTTTTATCTGTTGAAAATGTACCTTAAAGGGAGATTTGTCAAGTTTTTAATACTCATATCAACATGGCAGTGGGCAAAAATTCTTGCTTTATGCAAATGTATGTATATATTTATTATTGGAAATTAATTTACAACCCAAACAATGACAAATATTGTTCAGAAACCCTCACAGGTACTGCATTTAGCATAAAAAATATGCTCAAATCATAACATGGCAAACTGCAGCCCAACAGCCAACAACAGCTGTCAGTGTGTCAGTGTGCTGACTTGACTATGACTTGCCCCAAACTGCATGTGATTATAATAAAGTGGGCATGTCTGTAAAGGGGAGACTAGTGGGTACCCAAAGAACCCATTTTCATTCACATATTTGAGGTCAGAGGTCAAGGGGCCCCTTTGAAAATGGCCATACCAGTTTTTCCTCGCCAAAATTGAGCGCAAGTTTGAAGCGTTATTTAACCTCCTTTGCGACTAGCTAGTATGACATGGTTGGTACCAATGGATTCCTTCGGTTTTCTATGATGACAGTATCATCACTCTAGCTTTAAAACTGAGCCCGCTACAACCTCCGAAAGATTGATTTCGTTAAAGAAATTAGTGACATTAAAACAAATTTGCATTAAAGGGTTATTATCATTTGAGCGCTACCGTTAACTTTGACAGCCTTTGCATATTAAATAATATTTAAACCTGGGTCCTGCAGAATCAATTTAAAGGAAGTGTTGATTCCATTCTCATGTCTGTATGTTAAGTAAGGGATAATGTACAGCTAGCGGGTCATTGTTGTGAAAGAATCCCCTTCAGGGCGATGAGAGAGCAGCATCGCCTCTGTCGGGTATCCTTTCACAACAATAACCCGCTAGCTGTACATTATCCTGCTTATTACACGGCTACTTACTGAAGAAATCAATATTTTGACATAAAAACGGTCTGCCAGAGTCCGACATCTGAACTACGCCCATAGCAACGGTCTGCTATACATAGCAACATAAATTACAGACCGCAGAACGCTGTGACTGACCAATCAGAATCGAGTATTCAACACAGCCCGTGTAATAAATACAGTATAAGACTGTATTAGACTGTATTAGACAGTATAAGACTGTATTCACCATACGACTGTATTTACCATCCACTCGCCTCCCCCCCAGGTCCCTAGTCAACTGCCTGCATGAAATAAAAACATGGATGTCATCTAACTTTCTGAAACTCAACAGCAGCAAAACAGAGCTCATGGTTGTGGCCCCTAAGACACTGCTCCGGAAGGTTGGAGATCTCATCCTAGACGTGGATGGCAGCTCCATCTGCCCATCCTTCGAGGTCCGCAGGCGTCATCCTGGACTCCACCCTTTCATTTCAGTCACACATCAAATCCGTCACAAAATCCGCATTCTACCACCTCAAAAATATTTACAGACTCCGGCCATCACTCTCTGACTCCGTGGCAGAGACCCTCTTCCACGCCTTCATTACCTCCCGTCTGGACTACTGTAATGGAGTCCTGCCCGGGGTACCCAGCAAAGCCCTGGACAGGCTCCAGTTTGTTCAGAACTCAGTTGCCAGGTTTCTCACCCGCACTAGGCCCTGGCAGCACATCACCCCTACACTCTTCCACCTTCAATGGCTTCCAATCAAGTCCTACATCACCTATAAACTCCTCCTTCTTACTCCAAGCCTTTGCCCCCCAGTACCTAACTGACCTTCTCCACGCTTAAACTCCATCCCGGAAGCTACGATCCTCTGACACTAGTCTGCTCTCCACCCCCCACACCAGGCTGTGAACTTTCGGCGACAGAGCCTTCAGCGTCGTGGCCCCCGCCCTCTGGAACTCTCTCACTCCTGAAATCAGAAATGCTTTATCCATAGACACTTTCAAAAACCACCTCAAGCACCACCTGTTCATCAAGGCCGATGACCTCAGCTAACTCTTCCTACCCATCACTCTTTTATTACTTAACTACAGTTTTTTCCTCTGTTTTATTATTATTATTATGATTTTGAGTGCCGTCTTTGCAAAGCGTCCTTGGGATTTTTGAAAGACACTGTGTAAGTCCAATTTATTTATCGCCTGGCTTCTGATTAAGGTGAAGGGGTTTAGCCTCGAAGTTAGCAACAACTTCGGCCCAGGCTCACTTAAGGTGGACTGACCTTTAATGGGCATCAGCTATTCTCATTCTACAAGTCGCTCCTCTGAGTTTTGCCCAGCAAAAAAAAAAAAAAATCCACCAACCAGCACCAGTTCCCAGTCAAAAATATTCCAGCACATAACTCCTGTAAGACCACAACGTTTTGGATTAAACAAATGAACAAGCTCATTAGTGCGCGTTAGAGGAGCCGGTAGATGGATTTTGTCTCCTTCAGACAGAGCCAGGATAGCAGTTTCTCTATGTTTCCAGTCTTTATGCTAAGCTAAGCTAACCATCTGCTGGCTGTAGCCTTATATTAACCGTACAGACATGAAAGTGCTATCAATCTATTCATCTATACTCTCCACATGAAAGCCAACAAGCATATTTCCCAAAATGTCAAACTTTTTTTTAAGTGAACCAAATGTTACTGAAAAAAGTAAAACTTCTGGTACAAGTTCTATCATATTTTTTGTTATAAAGAGACAGAAACTAAATGTTACCAACACTGACATGTCTTGGTTATGAAGAAGAAACAAAATAGTTACATATATATCTCGCAAGAACTCTCACATTTAGTACATTATTGCTGCCGTCAAGAGAAAATCACATATTATTTCCACATTTTCAGGAACTAACAAAAACTGTGCCCATTTTTCATCTTGACCATACATTGTTTGAGTTTCCTATGCGACTCTGAGAAGCTCTTATTAACCGAAAGATCACAGAATGTTCCGAATCTCACACATTGAAGTTGGGCGACTTTGATCTGACACCATTATTCTAACAGATCATTTGCTTTAGCCTCCACAAAGTGTATTTAATCACACATTTTGCAGCTCCGCAGACAGATCTATTATCTGCAAAAGGTAGCAACTCCAAATCATCAAGGCAAATCAGTTATAACGCTGCCAAAGGTAGACGTCACATGATGAAAATAGCTGTTCGCGAGTTGCCAGCGACAAGGCTTCCCATCAGCCCCCTTTGAATAAATGTGAAAAAGCTGCAAAGACTCTCTGAATCCAGGCGCTTTCCATCCGGTGAGTTTCAGGCCCCTTAACTCCAAATTCAATACAATTTACGTCAGCGCTGCTCTCTCTGAGAGTTACACACATTTATCAGAGCTCAGTGGGGCTCTTAGTGGGCATGTTACTGATTCCTCAAGTAGCCTGAAGGACACATCTGAGTCCGTTCCCTTCACGCACAGATCCATCCATCGACTCGGAGCAACGGGGCTCTGCGCTTCCGCATTAGGTTGAGGGGGTAAAGCGGGAGAGAAAGACGCTAAGCGAGACTCGGGAGGAATGGACGTCCGCAGGATGACACAGAGGAGCTGAGAGGGAAGATGAAAAAATATGCGGAGCACGGCGGAGCAGGGAGCCTGGGCTAGGAGTGAGTGGGATGAGATTGTATTCAAACACTCTCTATGACGCTGAGTAGATCTGGCAGCTCCTTCGACATATGTATGGTGCAAAGACAGACAGGATCGAAGAGATTAGAGCTCAGAGGGAAACAACAGGGACTCTCCCAGAAACTCTTCAGACAACGCTTCACTAAAGATAATGGGAAGCAAACACTTCACAGTCCCGGTGCCACTGTGAACAAATAATGACACGAGTGGTGTCAGGAGCTCATCTCAACCAATGTCTCTATTAAAGAAGAAATTTAGGTTAGTAATAAAATAATTACAGTATTAGTATACTTATATACTAAAGAAATACAGTATATGGGTTTGATTCGTTATCTTTGTATGGTGGGCAGCATTATGCAAGAACAGCATAGCATGAGGTCTAGATTACAAACATATTCCAGCGTTCAAACAGTAGGGGGTAAAGAGGAATTGACTAAAAGTTTGCTTCTGTCTAAATAGATAATAAAAGACATGTGCAATGAAATCCTTCATTAGGAGCATAGATTTAAACTACAGCTGAATGACGCTAATATCATCTTGAAATATAAGAAAGAGTCTCTCCTCCGTCTTCACATTGTTTTTTTTATATTTTATTATATCTCTAAAATTTAACTAATTCTATTTTATTGTGTCTGCAAATAATAACTGAACCTTAAATGTTTTATAGATGATTATAGTTCTCTGTTATGATGGTAGAGGGAAATGCATTCTATAATTCATCAGGATTAGATTAAAACTGTAATTTTACTCACCATCAGTAGCCTTAATAGTTGTGTCACTGTTATTTGCATTATTCATCAGGGATATAAAGAAGACGTTTTTATACAAACTAAATAAAGAGGCTTCACTTGATGAAGAAACTCCATAACTTGCTGGTTCAGTGCGTCTGAGACAAGAATTATGTTGATGGAATATGTGCTGAACAAATTAAGTAACATCAAATTCATACAGTATATTTCCCAGAGCACCGTGTTTACTTACATTATCCAATTCATTCAAGCCTTCCAACAGCAGCCCCATACATTAGAAAGCATCTGGCAGGGACTTTACAGTAATCTAGTATTTCTTTTATTTCTTTTAATTATTAATTTATAGTAACTTCTGACCTTTTTTTGCCTCATATCTTTATCCATCTTTATATTTCATGTCTTTATCATCACATATTATACAGTAGCATACTTTCTGTTGTAGCTACTCAACAGTGGATTTTAAGAGTTTTTATGGTATGTACCTTTATCATTGACTATGTTTACATGCACTAAACATACTGGATTTTGCCCTTATTCGAAAAAAGACAATATTACTACTAAGCTGTTTATATGGCTAATGAACATGATTTCACTAATATTCCTGTTAACATACTCCCGATTAACCAGTGGCAGACTTGTTTGACTGGGCCAAGCCCCCAGGCTTTGAAGCAAATTTTCGTAGTGGCCAAACGGTGGTACTACAACCTCCGTGTCCGTCACGTGATGCCGTTGGGCCCAAAAACACTTTTTCCCATTGACTTACATTGGGAAAGAGACGTCTGTAACTTGGCGGATAATTTTTTTTTAGGTGAATAAACTTCCCAGTACAAACATTTGAATAGCACTCATTTAAATCATTAGGTCCTAAAAGTTGTAAAATGCACTAATAGCCGAATCTAGAGTTATTTTCCGCCGTTAATGTGAATGAGACCCAGACCGAGGCTGAAGTGAGGGCTGGGAGGCGGAGTTAAAGGAAACGCTACTGCACCTGCTCTATGGGCCCAATGGATGCGGAAGATCGCCGGATGATCCGGGTACTTTAGCACTCTGCAATCAAGCTATTTTGGCATCATGCGCCACTGAGCAACTCTCATAAGAATAAATGGGAGCCCGCCTCCAACGCTGTATCTTTAAACAGCCATGGACTGTGCGAACACAGCCTCGCTCTTTCAGTCCTTCAACCGCTTTCTTGAAAAGGTCGACGCTGCGATATTTGCACATATCCAAAAACCTGTTGATATCTAAGTCTTATCTAAGTCTAAGTCTCATAATCTTTAAAAGTAGATGTGTTTCTCCTTCCGACCAGAAATGTGGCTTTTCTTTTGAGCATGCATCTCTGCAAACTGTCGGCTAGATGGTTTGTGTACAACGCACAGAGCTGGCCGCGTGTCGCAAACTGCCGTAAAAACCCCAATTGAGAAAGATATCGTCATATCTCATACGTCTTAATCGTGAAATGCTCCATTCGAAATAAGGCCTAATTCAGAATAACGGAACCCAAACGGAATAGGCTGTTTACATGACCCACATGAAATTCTGAATATTGTTATATTCAGAATAATAGTGGAATAAAAGTGTGCATGTAAACGTAATATTGTAATATTAAATGGACTGTTGTGATTCTACAGTGGCATAATGGGTCTGTTGTCCTGTTCTCCAAAAACAGAAAAGTGCCTGCCAGTTGGCTGTTACTGCTGGCGATGCACTAACCAAAGCTGGACACTGGTCAGAGGAGTATTGGAGAGGTATTCCAGGATCACAATTTCATAAAGTTGAGGACTTGCAAGAGATGGATCAAAACAAATCCTGACTTTTAGTTCCTAGTATGGGTGAAGCTCCAAAAATACTGGATCCTACATTTTCCATAATGCAACTCAATTAGAGGCTTCTATTTGACCCTCCCTGACCAGTAAACACCCATGTTATTTAAATTCCACATCTCAGAGATGACAGTTTAATTCTGTTTTCAGAGTAGTACACCTCATTACAAGTCAACCTATCCTCATACAACGGTTCGTATGATATTTTACGAAAAGTTATTCCTAATTTTTTGTATATTTTACCTACGAATGTCCAGGAACACGTGACGCACGTGTCAATTTCCGCTCCAGTCTTTTTCAAATTAAACTTCCGTTTTCACAGGAAACAACTTAGTTAGGTTTAGGCAAAAAAAACCGACTTAGTTGGGTTCAGGAAGAGAGGCGTAACATAAGTACGGAAGTTACGTGACAAATAAATCAACGTTGACTTCTGTTATATATAGAGCAGGTCTTAGACCGTACTCCATAAAATTCTAATGAACGTCCTCCATCAAAAACACAGCATCCAATATATGATTTTATTGACCGATTATACCAGTTTACCTCTGTTAGACTACAGGCCGCAGCTGTAATTCTTCAACTCCATCAAAGTCTAGTTTACAGTAATCTACTGCAGTTTAATACCCAGCATATTAACAATAACTCGTTCCTTTTAAGAAAAACAGTATGACCACAGTAAATCTCCAAACACAATCTACACACCATCAGTCACAGCCAGGGGACGGTTCAGCACAGCAGCAGAAGATAGAAGGACAGAAAATAAATGGGCAAAGCTAAAAAAAAATGAAACCCACTCATGTTATATAGTTCTTTGTATTACGAGCTGAAATCTACTTTTGATAAAGTGAATTCTTGGTGCGCTTTATCTGTGACGCCTGCAAAAAAAAGTGACAGAGCAGTTTGTTTGTGTGAAAGCTGAGTTTGCTTGAGAGAATGTTTTTTTGATACCATATCATAATATATGAGAGTGTCTGTTGAGACCGTGTGTGTGCGTGTCTTTTTGAACCCTTTTGGTCATTACTTCAGGAAGTTTGTTTTGCTAGATTTTATTCCTCGATGCTTGCTTTCCTCGGATTTTATACATTCTAAAATAAATACTTTTTTTCTGTTTGTTTTTGTCACTTTCAACACTTAACAAGACTCTTACTACTATCTTTTGTCATTCTTGTTTAACATTTTACATACTGCATGACTAATTAGACTATTAATCAAAGCGTAATTGATAGATTTATCTTTCGTGAAATCATTAAATGCAGCCCTACTCATCTATGAAACTCATTTTCCCCAAAAATGTCACTGGATGAAAGACCATGGTTGCCTTCAACACAGCTGAGATAATGAGGTTTATGAGATGAGGGAGTGCTTTGCTTGTGTAAATATGTAAAGCTTGAAGGCGGAGGTGATTTAAAGTAAATGACACTGAATTAGTTTTTTACATTTGGCTAATATGATACAGAAATCTGCAAGATATTGACCTCCCTGTTGATGAAATCTGCTTCGAATCTCGTGGTGTTTCTGGTGGCTCAATCAGTGTCCGCGACTTCAGATGTTTGTTTTTAGCAGAAGAAAAATTCAATCAAGCTTAAAGTTGTTTTCATTCAATCATCTTCCGAGATGCCTCTTGGATAAATTAAAATTAAGACCCACTATTTTTAGCCAAATTAATGAAGAGAATCATGTCTTTCATGGGGAAGAACGTCGGTAACTTGTTTTAATGTCTTTGATACCCTGCCAATGAATGTCTCTGATTTACTGACTGGAATTGAATCATGACAATCACAGCCACAGTCACAAGGTCATCTCACGCATGACAGCGTCCCAAAAATAAAACAGTGGCTCCGTTAAAATGTCAATCGGAGAGACTTTAAGAAAATTGATGGATTGTTTTTTAAATGACAGCGCGAGGGTGTAATTGTGGAGGAATGTAACCGGTGACGTCGGCAGTACAGTCATGAGAGCATTCAAGAAGGGCGACTGCTGCTTTTTGAGATGTGTAACAAAGATTGTCTACATAATTGCTATGTCTTTGCTCATATTACACAAGGAGTTAGTGCTGCATACCTTTGACCAGTCAATCTGAAACCGTACCAGACCTGCAGACATGCAGTAGATGACATGCAACAGCACATGATCCTGGTGTGAATGTATGATCAAGGCCTGGGCATAAGGAGAGGATTACATCTACAAAGGATTTCCTCCCACACAATATGTCAGTGTCAGTGGCCCTTAGATCCTCTGAAAGTTTGGTCGAGTGTGTTGCTGTGGATGCAAACAGACACTACAGACCCCATGACGTGTACTATGCACCATATACTGCATACAAGATAAAACTAAACGACCAAAAAGATGATGGCATGTTTGCAATTGACTTCTGGTCAAAGAACACGCAGTTATGTAGAAATTGTTCCAACAAGCTATTCATTGTGACGTCTGCCTCGTCTCCCTAATCAAATTAAAATCAGATGTCAATCTGCTTTGATATTTATGGCTCCATCTTGCCCTTTTATGATGCTCGGAATATTACCCTCAGAGACGAGGCCGGCCAGACAGTTCCGTCATTCTTCAGTCATTCTTGGGTGATTTGCAACCAAAAAGTCAATAAAGGTGTCTGGAAAGGGTGTTAATTAGGAATTTATGACATCACGCTCCCTTGAAGATCCAATAGTGGATAGCATGCGAGGACTCCAGATAATGGCACTAAAGCTGGAACGGATCAGGCACTGTTTCTTAAAGTCACACGCTCTAAACACACAAACACACATCTGGGACTGTCAAGTCGGTGTCGACTGACCGTTTACAAGGCTCAACACTGCTCCCATCGCACATATTTCCCACACTTACATAAACACTTTTGTGTTTGTTTGTTCGCCCTCTCACGAGGGGAAAACCCGTGACAGTGACATTGTGAGACCAACAGCTGAGAGCCGCATGTTTGCAGGCTCTTGTCGGGATTTGAGTGAAAAAGCAGCAGTTCTAACATATCCATAAACCTACAGACAGACACAGGTGCACTCAGGGCGCCCACACACACGTATAAAATTAAATACACGTAAAGCCCCAAAGCCCCAGCAGCCAGTCCTGCAGCCAAGCCTCAATCTAGACTTAATTCCTGCAGGCACGTCCGTCAGAGCTGTGGGAGATGCGGTTGGACAGGAGAGACAGGCAGGGGTTTTACAAGTAAAGTGAGTATACTCTGACTACAGGATACTACATTAGCATTTAGATCAGAAAGTGTCTCTCGTCATTGAAATGCAACGTACTATCACAGTGCAGTAAAGTCCAGTTCAATAAGGGCTGTGACAGAGGGGGTGAAATGCCCGTGATGTCTGCAGTACGACGCGTGAAGCCCAGAATAGCCCCGGCAGATAAATCAGGGGTGACACCGTGTTTTGATAATGTTGATCAAAGGAGTGGGAAAGCGAAGTCCAACAGTGTCCTAAGCTTTATGTAATATTTAAGAGAGTCGTAACTGTGTGATAAAGATGGAACGTCAGCAATATGAATCTTTTCCAGTTCACCGGGAACATGCGGAGCGAGCCACTGAACTCAGGGCTTTGGTGATCGATTTACTGGCTCCGAGTTAATTAAACGTGACTGGGGGGTCTCTTTGAAAGGTATGCTGAATTTCTCCACTGCTAGATTTACAGATTTTTCAGATATTGTAGAATGGTAGCAGTTTGACACACCAGATACAAAGGCTGATGCATTCGTACTGATAAATAATCTCAACCACATATGAGGGCAAAAATAACCAGTATTTATAACATTTGAACTAGCATGTGTGTCAATAATTCAGTATTATCATTTATTGACTTTAAGCACAATCATATTGTGATGATATGAACTGTAAAGGCTATTACTGTACTTAAGTTGTTGAGTTGTTGGTCTCATGTAATATTAATGATAATAATAATAATAGGTATATATTTATTATTGGAAATCAATTAACAACACCAAACAATGACAAATATTGTCCAGAAACCCTCACAGGTACTGCATTTAGCATAAAAAATATGCTCAAATCATGACATGGCTAACTGAAGCCCAACAGGCAACAACAGCTGTCAGTGTGTCAGTGTGCTGAGTTGACTATGACTTGCCCCAAACTGCATGTGACTATCATAAAATGGGCATGTCTGTAAAGGGGAGACTCGTGGGTACCCATAGAACCCATTTACATTCACATATCTGGAGGTCAGAGGTCAAGGGTCCCCTTTGAAAATGGCCATGTCAGTTCTTTCTTGCTAAAAGTTAGCCTCCTTCGCCTCCGCGACTAGCTAGTATGACATGGTTGGTACTAATGGATTCCTTCAGTTTTCTAGTTTCATATATTACCAATATCTTCACTCTAGCTTTAAAACTGAGCCAAAAGTTGCGTTAATGGGTTAAAGAATATGGCATTAAAACTAATTTGTGGTAACTCGTTATTATCGAGTTAACTTTGACAGACCTAATATCATCATTTATTGACTGAGCAGAATCATATTATGTTGATATGAACCGTGACTATTGTCTAAATAAATAACTTAGAGCAAGTTGTCATTAAAGGCTGTCACTGTACTTTAGTTGTTGAGTTGTTGGTCTCATGTAATGCATAATAATGGAACACGGTCCTTTACTTTCAGTTTGATGATTTTATATGTTATTTGGAATGCAATTGTTTAATCATGAC
Source organism: Hozukius guyotensis (assembly GCA_916700995.1). NCBI lineage: Eukaryota > Metazoa > Chordata > Actinopteri > Perciformes > Sebastidae > Hozukius > Hozukius guyotensis. The sequence goes on from CAKALU010000514.1 coordinate 45,204, forward strand.
ATACATTGATATCAGGAAACGTCTTTACTGACTTGTTATGTAAACAAAATGGCTTGATACCGCAAAAACCCTCTGAGAGAAAGGAAACTTCGTGCAATCAAAGGTGTCAATCACGTTAAAAGTTTTTGCCTTCCGCCGCGAGGAACAACACATTCAATGAGCAGGAGTGTCTGTGCTTTTACATTAGGTGAGATCACACGATTAGCAAATCCATCCGCTGTTAAAAATAGGGGTGAAAAATGGGAAGAAATTCACGTAAATGGCACTGTTATTGCTACTTCTGTTGCACACATCAGTAGTTCTTCTGCTGTAGTACAGTACGGGTTAGGTTACTGACCCCAAGGGCCAGGAGAGGAAAAGGAAGCAGGCTTTTATGTGCTGGAAGAAGTGAAAGAGAGACGGGTATAAAGAGGATGTAGTTATCACTCAGAGTCCAAGTCATATGGAAAAAAATGGCAACCGCAGCGGAAGCGATGCCACTCAGAGCTCAAGTTTCCATAACCTGCGGATGCCGCTGGCACAACACAGAAACTATTTACGTCTGTGGAGGAACAAGAATATATGGTGGTCTGATCTTTCTTTGCTGTGGAACCCCAAAGCCCTGTGGGTGAGCTGTGTTCGTGTGGCGCCTCGTAAGCAACCCAACACATTCTTAAATCTCCTCCTGTGCTTCGGGGAAACAGGTTATAGGGCACGCTGGAGAGCTTAAAGACAAAAATGTCCTCTGGGTACTGAAGGGGTCGGACAGGGTGAGATGAGATGTACAAAAAGGAAGGAGTGGGAGGGGAAACAATACGGACCACTCAGAGACAATCAGGCATGCAGCCTGTGGTGGTTTTCTGAACTTATAGAAGTCCCTGTGCCTCTTTTTTCTGTGGCAGTAAGAGCATTGCTGTGGAGGGTTTTGTTGTCTGTGGCAAATCAGTCACCAGCTTAAATCAGTGTATGATCTCTATCTATCCATGTAGGGGGATTAAAGGGTCAGTCTCTGCAGGAAATAAGGTCAACATCACGGTTTCATCTCTGGTTCCCAACCTACTACAGAGAGGGTGGGAAACAGCTGGCGCCACACACACAGCACATGTCTGCATCATGTGAAGTCTGTCCAACATGAGCACTAGTCAATAAGCAGCCGAGCGCGGTGCCTCTCCGAAAGGAACATTAAAAGACGCTGCTGACACAGCGTTGAGGGGTCAGATGGGGTTCATCAATATTTTAGTTGGCCGTTGCTGAAATGCAAACAAAGGAGGGGCAAGCTGCGCTGCTGTGCTGCCGGGACGGAGATGGACAGAGCTGGAGATGGACAAGAGGGAGCGCAAAGATACAAGATGAGAGAGGAAAGACGGAGGATCTCTCTGCTATTTGTGCTACTGTGCTACTGCGGCTCCTGGCTGAGGATTCAAAGGCTGGAGAGAGGATGGATTAAAAGAATGCCCGAGGAGCTTTCCCATTGTGTGCACCACAAAGACATCTCATCTCCGTCTTCCAGACTGATCTTGAGCTGCATATGACATATACCATTTTTTTTGCCATTAACATAATCTCATCATATAACAATATTTGCACGCCCACATATGACAAGAGAGAAAGAGAGAGACAGAGAGAGGTGGGCGGGGAGATAAATTTAATCTAAAAAAAAAAAAAGATCCAACCAAGTATGGTGGAAACCAGCAGGGAGAAGAAGATGGCCCCAAAGAGTTCAGCTCCAATCTCACCAGCTGGGTAGCACCTCCCCACAATATGGCGTGCCCTGGCTAGTCTGTGTGTGTGTGTGTGTGTGTGTGTGTGTGTATGTATGTGTGTTTGAACTAGGGACATGGGGTCTGGCCCCTGGCGCAGACACTGTCAATATGGTTGTGGTCATTCATGAGCAGACGCTCTGTCACTGCCGTCCAGAGAGTTGTGGCTACAGACCAGCAAAGAGGAGGGAGGAGAGGAGAGGAGAGGAGAGGAGAGGAGAGGAGAGGAGAAGAGAGGAGATAAAGGTAGCAGACTGTGGCAAAATGCCCTGGATCTCCTTCATTTTTACAGGAACTGCCCTGCCGCGGATTAATGCCCTCCTCTAAAGAAGCAGCTGCCATGTCATTGTGTTTGTGGGGGCAATCTCTAGATATGAATCAACAACGCCTGATAAAGCAACAGATAAAGCCTCACGCCACAAAAATCACACTTTGTAAAGACACACCAATGTCTGCACACATCTTTTCTTTTTTTTTTTCATGAAAAAAAAAATGCTGCAATCTAAGAGGCAGAGCAACTTTGTGATATCGCTCCTGTCTAAGCACACAAGAATATGATACAGCAGGTAGTGGAGAACAAACTAGAGCTGATGGATGTTTTATGTAAACAACACAAAGCCACGCACGTAGCCTCTTCACCTCCACGGCTGGGGGACTGAAAACAGCAGATGTTTACAGAGAGCTGCATAAATGGTGTGAAAACCAGGCGAATAGAGGAGTCTCTTTCACTACCTGCTAAATACTGAAACACATTGTCTGATTGTCTTAAAAACAAAAAAATATGACTTGCCAAAACAATATCTATCTGTATGTTTCTGAATGAGCACGTTCTGCCACGCGAATAACCCCAAAATATCCACCCACAGAGTCACACCGAGGATATATACACAAAAACATTTGATTACAAAGATGGACACACACACCAGCCACAATATAAACAGTAATAGAGCCCATTCCCTGTGAAATCCCATACGGGGTTAAAGGTTCCTCAAGCAGAAAATGGAATTTGCAGCCCTCCAGCAACAAGGTGTAGACAGCATTAATAAAAACCAAGTGATTACAAAAGTATTCTATTACTTTGAGTGTCTACAACCTACCAAAACATCTGTCAGACACACAGAAACAGAGCATTTGCTTAGCTGCCAAATATTCTTAATTAAAGTCTGCAGACAGTAAGTCTCTCCAGAGTCCCAGCTGAAATTGGCTCCGGCTACTTTTCTGATTTCACCTACTTACGCATTTCGCGCTGATGGCTCCCAATTCTGCGTCTTCCCTTTGAGGACAGATGATTATAAATTAACTCAATATTCTCACACCCCATGTCACGCTTTTGGCAGCGCGACGCTGGGACAAAATTGCCTGTCGATGACTTGAAATGAAAATTGTTTTTTTTGTTTCACCACAAATCCCAAAATATAATGAAGAAGGCAAAAGCAATTTATGCAGCGCATTAATGAGTTGAACATTATTCATTGTCTGCTTATACATATAAAAATACACTGTGTAAATAAGCGGCGTAAATGGATGTGTTTTCTCTGAGGGGAATGATTGAATATGAATTCTAACAAGATTAGCCATGACATGCTCCAAAAAACTTCAGAGGCGGAGGGGCGACTGGGAAGGAAATGTGAGCCACTCTGCCAACTCAGCCATCAATTTTACATCACTTTCAAGAGCACAAGGTCTCCCTCAAAATGATTTAAGGCCAGAAAATAGCTTTCCTTTGACCCCATCACCCGTGGCAATGGAATATAATATCCGCTTCTCCTTCCCTGAGAAGTCCTGCTGAAATCCTAATCTGCACACATCAAACAGTCACGTTACTTTGTGTATTTGCATGGAAAACAGCTCGCTGAGGGCGGCTGTTTATACCGCTGCGGGAGGGCACAGAGTTCCACATTACAGTGATTTCATTTTCTGAAGCAAGAGAAAAGTAGTTACATTTTATATACTTGCAAAGGTGTGTTAAAGTACAACCACTTCTATGCACACGTGACCACATTCACAGCATTATCACTTCTTCTTCGAGACACCTTAAATAGTTGCTTGTTGAGCTGTGCTATATGTGATAATGCACACGATTTGACTGTTATCAGGCCATTAAATAGGCGTTATCAGTCGCAATAAGTACCACGATGTGGGTCATTAGAGGCCTACTACGCCTACTACGTTGTAAAAGTGAAAGTGAAACTTAGTAGCAACACATTCTAACTTGTTGAAAAACTGAATAAAATGTCACCGTTTGAACACAAAAAGGCTTCTTTAGATTCAGGCAATAAAACTAAAATTTATTTAGGTGTAGGCAACAAAACTACAGCTTCTTTAGGTAAAGGCAATAAAACTACAACTTCTTTAGGTTTAGGCAAAAAAAACTACAACTTCTTTAGGTTTAGGCAAAAAAACTACAACTTC